>JAZHYW010038763.1:0-46159 GCA_037355805.1 Ixodes ricinus | reverse complement strand
CACGAGCGTCTGCGCTCGTGCCGTCGCGTGACTGTGAGCTTTGTTTTTTGGGACATTCTTTTCATCGACTCCGCTGGGGCTTGACACCGAAGTAAAGAAGTTAAAGTTTTTGTTGTTCCTCGGGGCTGAACTCTTTTGGTGTTGTACGTAAAGTCGTGACATTAAGTGGTGGAGGTGCGGGGTACTGTCCTCCACATGCTCACGTCTAGGACACCCTCGAACAGCCGTGACCCCAGCCCAGCTAGGGACGCCCACATCGAAGGAAGCACGTCGTTAAGCACCGACGTTCGCCTAAGCCGACGACAGCAAGGCCTACCAGCGGAGTTCGGGCCTCTCTCGGACAAGGCTTCAGCAAGGACCGAGACCTCAGGCACCGGTATCATGTCTTCCCCTGCTGCCCCGAGTCAAATAGTCTTCCAGGTTCCGCGAACACCGAAGGCTTTCCACGGGGACCTCTACGAAGACGCGGAAGACTGGGTCGAGCATTTTGATCGGGTAGCGATACTCAACGGCTGGGACGATTCGTTGAAGGTACGGAACGTTTACTTCTCGCTTGAGGACGCAGCCCGCGTTTGGTTTGAAAACCGAGAAACAAGCTTTACGTCATGGGACGAATTCAAGTCCCAGCTCCTGCGGACCTTCGCCAACGCACAGCGCAAGGAGAGGGCTGAGCAGTTGCTTCAGGCAAGAACGCAGCACCCCAATGAGGGCGTCGTCGCGTACGTAGAAGAGATGATTCGCCTCTTCCGTCGGGCCAACCCGATCATGACCGAAGAAAAGAAGGTGCGGCACCTGATGAAAGGCGTCAAGCAAGACCTTTTTAGGGGCCTTGTGAGGAATCCTCCTTCGACGGTGGCTGAGTTTGTCGCAGAGGCATCCACAATCGAGAGAACGCTACAGATGCGCTCCCGGCTGTACGAACGCCAGTTGCCGACTGCCTCGCAAGACCACCTAGTAACGGCTCTCGGTAGCACCAGCGACGTCCTTCGTGAGCTCATTCGAGGTGTTGTCCGTGAGGAACTTCAAAAGTTACAGGCGCCGGTACTTCAACCCACCGTCGCCCCGGTGTCAGCAATCATCCGGGAAGAAGTTCAAAACGCCCTTGGCATAACACCAGCGCAGGAGGGAGCCTCGGAACCGCGCACTCTGTCATACGCTGCCGCCGTGAGGAATTCCGCACCCCTTATTGACTTCTCCAGGCAAGCTCCGTCAAGTCCGCGGCCAACACGGCAGTTCACTCGACGCCCTAACGAACAGCGCCCGCCGACAAGGAAGACCGAGGTTTGGCGCACATCAGATCACAGGCCGCTCTGCTACCACTGTGGCGAAGCAGGGCACGTGTACCGACAGTGCCCTTACCGCCAAATGGGACTTCGGGGCTTCTCACCTGATGCTCCCCGCCCACGCTACGACCAGCGACCACCCGAAATCGAGGACTACCTCAACCAACCGGCTGGTGCTTCAGCTGATCGACGTCAGTCTAGGTCTCCGTCACCGAGACGTTACGAGTATTCAGGACGCCGCTCCTCCCCTGACGCTCCCAGGGCACGGTCACCAAGCCCACGCCGGGGAAACTAAAGGTGGCGACTTCGGGAGGTGAAGTTGCTTGCCGCCGAATCCGAGAAGACCCTCCAACGACGCGAGACGCACAAAACGACGACATGGAGACACCGTACAGCGACGATCAACTAACTACTTCCGACCTCCCCCTGGTTATCGACGGACACGAAGTGACTGCGCTGGTCGACACGGGCGCCGATTATTCCGTGTTAAGTGGGAATCTTGCCGCTCGATTGAAGAAAGTTATGACTGTCTGGGATGGGCCACAAATCCGCACGGCTGGAGGTCATTTAATTACACCGGTCGGCATGTGCACAGCAAGAATCCAGATACGAGGAATTACGTTCATCGCCAGTTTTGTCGTTCTCAGGGAGTGTTCAAGAAAAGTAATACTCGGAATGGACTTCCTCGGAGAGAACGGCGCAATCATAGACCTACGTAGGCAAATGATCACATTCTCCACTGCACGATGCGTTGAAGAGGAGAAATCAACACTACGGCGTTCTCCACTCCGAGTAACGGATGACCACGTTTGTCTCCCGCCATGTAGCAGCATGCTCGTGACTGTAAGAACCGACGAGACCGCCTCTTCAGGAATCGCCGAGGCGAACTCTTCTCTTCTGCTGGAACGGGGAATCTGCATAGCCAGGGGTCTCGTTCATCTCCACGACGGACAAACTGAGTTATTACTTACGAACTTTCGCTCCGAACACCAGCATATTTCCCGTGAAACTACCATCGCCTACCTTGAGGACGTCGCTGATGTCAGTGGGTCCTTCTCTCTAGAAGCTTCATTGCCAGGCAAGATAACGACAACATCCACAAAAACATTTGACGTTAACCGTGAACTCCCAGAAAAAGAAAAGGAAGATCTGCTGGATCTTTTACATAAGTATAATGACTGTTTTTCATCGTCATCGAAGGTGCGCTGGACGACTGTCGCCAAACATCGGATCATCACGGATGAAGCAACAACACCGAAACGACAGCCACCGTACAGGGTCTCGCATAAGGAACGAGAAACGATACGGCAACAGGTCGAAGAAATGCTCCATGACGACGTTATACAGCCATCGAAAAGTCCCTGGGCATCACCTGTTGTGCTTGTGAGAAAAAAGATGGTACACTACGATTTTGCGTAGACTACCGTAAGCTAAACACGGTCACCAAGAAGGATGTATACCCGCTGCCCCGCATAGATGATACTCTGGACAGGGTGCGTGGTGCGAAGTACTTCTCATCGATGGATCTCAAAACAGGCTATTGGCAGATCGAAGTTGATGAAAGAGACCGAGAGAAGACAGCTTTCATTACGCCCGATGGTCTTTATGAGTTTAAGGTCCTTCCGTTTGGACTATGCTCGGCGCCGGCCACATTCCAGCGGATGATGGACAGTGTTCTTGCCAACCTCAAGTGGCAAACATGCCTTGTGTACTTGGACGATGTCGTCGTGTTTTCCACGAGCTTTGAAGAACACCTGAATCGACTAGAAGCTGTACTGCAAGCCATAAGGACCGCTGGCCTCACACTTAAGCCGGAAAAGTGCCACTTCGCATTCAAAGAGCTCAAATTCCTCGGCCACGTCGTGAGCGCAGAAGGCGTTCTGCCCGACCCTGAGAAAACTTCTGCCGTCGCATTGTTCCCTCCTCCCACCGACAAGAAGACCGTACGACAGTTTCTGGGACTGTGCGCCTATTATAGACGCTTTGTGGAGCAATTTTCCAAAATCGCCGAACCGCTCACTCGACTCACGCGTGACGATGTCCCGTTTACGTGGACGGAAGAGCAGCAGTGTGCATTTGAAGAGCTTCAAAGTCGCCTGCAGTCGGCACCAGTTCTCGCACACTTCGACGAGCTCGCAGAGACCGAGATCCACACTGATGCTAGCAACGTTGGCCTCGGAGCCGTTTTAGTCCAGTGGCAAGATGGAGTCGAACGGGTGATTGCGTATGCCAGCCGCTCACTGTCCAAAGCAGAGACTAACTATTCGACCACGGAAAAAGAGTGTCTCGCAATCATTTGGGCCACCATCAAGTTTCGCCCCTACCTTTATGGGAGGCCATTCAAAGTAGTCACCGACCACCATTCTCTATGCTGGTTGGCCACCCTCAAAGATCCTTCCGGGCGTCTCGCGCGCTGGAGCCTGAGACTTCAGGAATTCGAAATCACCGTCGTGCACAAGTCGGGGCGAAAACACAACGACGCGGACTGTCTCTCTCGTGCTCCTGTTGACCCTGCTCCGCAAACCGATGAAATGGACGACGCCTTTCTCGGAGCTATTGACACTGCGATCTATGGCCCAACAGCAACGAACAGACCCGGAGCTTCGTGCTTTTATTGAGCACCTGGAAGGCCGTGATACGCCTGTACCAACCGCATTTTCTCGAAGTCAAGGTTCATTCTGCTTAAAAGACGATGTTCTGTACAAGAAAAATTTCCAGCCAATCGCGGCCTCATACGTTCTTGTCATTCCGACTGCCCTTCGCGACGAAATTCTTTACGCCAGCCACGACGAGCCAACGTCGGGACACCTTGGTTTTGCCCGCACACTCGCGAGAGTCCGTAGGAAGTACTACTGGCCTCGAATGTACGCGGCTGTACACCATTACGTAAGGACATGCCGCGAGTGCCAGCGGCGTAAGACGCCGCCTGTGAGGCCCGCCGGCCTTCTTCAACCAATTGACCCGCCGTCAGCACCATTTGAACAAATCGGAATGGACTTGTTGGGCCCTTTTCCAACCTCGTCCTCAGGCAACAAGTGGATCATCGTTGCGACGGACTACCTGACGCGGTACGCCGAGACACGGGCACTCCCCAAGGAACCGCATTAGAGGTGGCAAAGTTCTTCGTCGACACCGTCGTCTTGCGTCATGGCGCTCCAAAAGTGGTCATAACAGATCGTGGTACTGCATTCACAGCTCAGCTCACGCAAGACATCATGAGGCTAAGTCAGACGACTCACAGAAAAACTACAGCATATCACCCGCAAACTAACGGCCTCACAGAGCGCCTCAACAAGACAATCGCCGATATGCTGTGCATGTACGTGGACGTCCAACACAAGACATGGGATGAGATTCTTTCCTACATCACGTTCGCGTATAATACGGCCCCACAGTGAAACAACGGGTTTCACGCCATTTCGACTAGTTTATGGACGCGAGGCAACGATTACGCTGGACGCCATGCTGCCTCACTTCCCGGACATGACAGATGCCGACGCAGATATCTTCGCGCAACGTGCAGAAGAAGCTGCGACAACTGGCGAGAGTACGAATCCGCCGACAGCAGCTCGTCGACGCCCGCCGCTACAACCTGCGCCGCCGGGACGTCCGATTTCGACCAGGGGATCAAGTATGGGTTTGGACACCTATCCGACGTCGAGGGCTCAGTGAAAAACTTCTGCGAAAGTATTTCGGCCCCTACAAGGTTCTTCGTCGCCTGAGTGACCTCACATACGAAGTCATTCCGGATGGTGGTACATCTTTCCTTCCGACACTCCGCACGTCCAGAGGTCGTCCACGTGGTCCGGCTAAAGCCCTACTACGCCAGAGAATAGACACTTCTCACGCTGCATTTATTTTTGTTTAAGCATCGGGACGATGCCTCATCTGAAGGAGAGGGCAGTGCCACACGCCAGACGCACCGGCGGATGGCACAAGCTATCACATTAAGATAAGCACGTGACATCGGGCAGTGCCACACGCCAGATGCACGGGCCGGTCGCACGAGCGTCTGGCGCTCGTGCCATCGCGTGACAGTGAGCTTAGTTTTTTGGACATTCTTTTCATCTACTCCGCTGGGGCTTGAACAGAAGTTAAAGTTTTTGTTGTTCCACGGGCCCGAACTCTTTTTGGTGTTGTACATAAAGTCGTGACAATATTAACGTCTTCTTCTGGGCTCCGATCAGGTGTGCTTGTTGCCGATGGCAGTGCGGCTTTTTTCAGTTTTTGGTGGTGAGGGATAGCCAGGTCACTGGGAAGGCGGCGCATCAGAATCCGGTGGAGAATGACGCCGCAACTGCTAGGTGGAACGTCTAAGCCTTCAAGAGACGTGGATTGGAAACATACTGTATCGTGAAGTCGCCGAAGCTTTACATCATTGCTGGAAGTGCTGAGTGCAGGAAATTCAAACGTTAATCAGCATGATCGTCGATTTGAATATCCTGTCGTCCAAACCAGTCCTGAAGTGACTGCACAGCAATGTCGTAGTTTTGATCGGAGAGTCCAATTGCTCCGACAGCACGTTTTGCGTTCCCAGTTAGATACGTCATTAAATACTTGCATATTTTGATGGCAGGGATATTGGGATTTTTGTGAAGTTTGCCATCAAAATACTACAAGTCCCTTGACAGTCCCTGAGATTTCCCGCAGAGGTTGGTACCTAGAGTTTCAGAAGTGTGAGCGTCCGATGGCTACTGGGTGTAGGGATTGGAGAGACGTTGTGGAAGTCGCTGTCATGAGAGAGAGGCCTCCGGGCTGCACGGTGTTAGATGAGTTGTCCACCTCGCGCTTGTTGACATTAGGGAGTGAGGACAGGTTGACTCTGGAGTCCAGTGCTTATTGAACCGGCGTAAACCTTTGGCTGATTCCCAGGCGGTTGTCCTCGGATTTCTCAAGCTCATCTTCAAGGTCGTCATCAGTGGTTGAAACCACGATATAACGCTCGAGGTCAACCAGGCTGGTTTGCTTTTGAGGAGGTAGTCGAGTTGGTTCCGCAATTTATGCTCTGGCGAGTCCGGGTATTGGAGCAGAGTGTCGATCAGAGTTAGCGTGCGGGTCACGGTGGTGCAGACGGGTCTTGCGTTGATGGTTCATGTCCTCTCGACGGATTTGGACACCCAATTGTGTTGAGGAAGGAACCCAGGAGCGTCCATTTCACTTGTGGCTCTTTTATTCTGTCGTGTCCTTCTCGTATATTATCTTTATTCTTTCTAGCTGAGCTTACAGTCCACAACGGGCCCACTGCGCAGCCCCTTTCTTGAGTCCATACAGAGCCGTCCTGCGTTGTGTCAACAACACCTGATGTGCATTGCCGTTACAAACACCAAGTCATCACTCGTGCAGCAGCGAAATGCTGGTCTAATAGCGCTACCTAGCTTTCCAATTCTTTGTGGTGGAAAAGGTTCAATCCTAATAAGTGAGGGCCCGTCCGGGGTTGAAGATGGATAATGTGCAAGTACCAGACGAATTGAGAGCCCACCTTTTGAGACAATCCTACAGATCCGCGATGCATCGGGAACAAGTTTCTGCTCAAGTGCGCCAACTGGTAGTGACTGCTGCAGACAAACCCGAGGTGGCCGCGGCTGCAATCTACGCATCTGGCGGCCCTTTGTCAAGAATTTTTTTCAGTTGCCGAAGTTTACATGTTTCAGTGATTGACAGTCACCCGATGAATTCATTGAAAGGCTTCAAAACGTTTTGCTTGACATCGGGAGTCGCCACTGAAAACAGTCTAAGTCAGGTCGTTCCCGCCACACTGGAAGGGAGCGCCCAATTATGCTGGAGTTTTAGTGGTGTCTTCGGCGGTTGGGGTGAATTTACAGCTGCGTTTAGTGGCAAGTTGGCGTCATCGACTCCAAGGGACGTCTAAAGCACGAGTTGAGACACCGTTCTCAACACCCCGAGAAGAATCTCAAGGAATTCATTTACTCCATCGCCAAATTTTACTAGAGAATTGGGAAAGAGCAGCCCGACTCCGAAAAGCTACTCGACGGGCTACGCCAAATTTATCGCTAGCTCCAGGATTCGGGAAAGGGGACGCAATAAATATTTGTCCGAGCTTGCCAAGGACGCTGATGACCTCACGGGGCGTGCCTGGAGGCTTCTTTAGTACAAGCCGCACCACCCAAAAAGCAATGAGATGTCCCGTGACCTTGCCTTCCGGGCACGAGGTAACAGCGACTTCCCCTAGATAGAGCAGACAATGCCCGCTACTGTCGCTTTGGCTCTAGCGGCCGCTTTGTTATCGGCAATAGTCGCCTTGCCGTTGACGTACCGATCGCCACTCCACTTTACGGCAATCGAACCTGCCTACTACAAGAAGCTGCTTCCAGAGTCCGCAACGCCCGGGGAAGTTGCAGATTCTGTTCTGTCGATATCTCAGTGGCATCAGCGCCAATAAAACACCCGCACTGCCGGATATGTGGAGGTGTCTTTCACTCCGCTCACAACTGTGCCACGGGTCGACGTGAGTCTAAATTTCTGCTTCAGATGCCAAAAGCACAGTGTCCGGGAAACGGACGCTGGTAGACGCTGCAGCGTTGAGCATCTACGACAGAGGGCTGCAAGTAGCAACTACTGCAAGGGGAAAACAGCCTCTCTTTGACATTACAATTGGATCATCGAAGTTCAAAGCACTGCTCGGAACAAGCTCCAGCGTCAGCCTTTTGGGTCGGCGGGCCATCGCAGCACCTCAAGCGACAGGTGCCAGTGAAAAAAATGTAGGTGCTCACGATGCGACTGGTAACAGGTTGGTCCCTGTCCACTGCATCTCTTCGGTGCAAGATCCAGTGCTCTGCAAGTTCCCGGACACAACGCTTTCTTTGTATGCTCGACTTCTGCAGAGACATTATCTTAGAAATATATTTACATACAATGACAAATATGTCCATGCATGCGGACAGGGGATGGATAATTAGAGCAAAGCCTACAGCTTACTGTGCAATTTCTGAAAGCTACAAGGCCAGCAAGCAGCCAGCTTTGGGCGAAACATACATTCACCCTGGAGATAATCTTCAATGAGACGCCTGCTTGTGCCAACCTACCCAGCCACAGTGCAAACAAAGGCGATGGAAAATTTGCCCACTTGCCAGGAGTGTATGCTCCTATAGAGAGGTTGTCGGATATCTTTGGCCCAATGTTCACCAAACCTCCCGGTTGCGATTCCCTTGCTGAACACCAAAATGACACAGGAGACAATCCCCCGTTCGCTGCAAGTTGCGCCCCGTAAATTGCAAGAAACAAGAGATCATTAACGGTTGTCTTTAAGACTTACGGGAACAGGGACTCGTGCGTTGGAGAACCAGTCAGTGTACCAGTGCACCTGTTTTGGTGGCAAAAAGTCCGGAGGCTTTTGTCTGGCCATGAACTATCGGCCGCTCAACGCACGCCTCATTGTACCGTATGTATACGATGCCGCAGAACCGACGGGCTGCTTGCACAACTCCAGGCAAGCGGAGTGGTTCTCACGCTTTGACCTCTCGCAGGAGTTTTCTTTTTTTTAAATTCCTATGTGCGAGGAGGACATCCCGAAGTCGGCGTTCATATTCTACCAGGGCACTTTCGAGTTTACGATTATGCCTTTTGGTGTCGCAGGTGGTTCAACCTGGTTTCGAAAGCTGATGGACAAAGTCCTGTATGGAATCAACTACCAATTTGCTATGGAATTTATGGACGATGTCCATGTGTATTGAAATATGCTGGATAGCCATGTCGCAAATGTCCGAGAGGTCCTGGAGCGCATCAAATAAGCAGGACTCACCATCAACCCCTACAAGGTTCAGGTGTACAGTCATACGCTGAAGTACTTGGCCCATGTAATAAGCGTTGGACGATTTAAGCCGACGGAGGGAACGTGTTGGCGGGGCTCGACTACCCCCGACCCACCACGGGCAAGCAGCTGCAGGCCTTTCTGGGATTGGCTGGCTATTACGAAACCTCTTTTGAAACAATTTTTTTTTATATTGCACGCCCTCTCACCGATCTCTTTAGTTAGGACCAAAGTGGGTATGGAATCAAAATCAGGATTAATCCTTAACTCTGCTCAAGAAAGCACTGCCTTATGATGCGGTAATGAGTTTCCCGGACCTGAATCGGCCCTTCGTCCTATAAACAAATGTCAGAGGACTGGGCAGAGCTGCATTGCTGTTACAGGAAGGCCTCGACTAGCTGCAACCGGTGTCCTTCTTCAGCAGGGAGCTTACCAAATCTCAGCAACGTTATACCGTCTAGGAGTGGGAATAACTTGCAGTGGTCTAGGCAGGGGACAATTTTAGACCTTACCTCGAAGTTACCGAGTTTGAAATGCACTGCGACCACTCCTCATTATTCTGAATGTTCAGCATCGACGAGACTGCACCAAGAGTCAAGCATTGGGTGCTTATATTCCAGGGCTTTAACTGCAAACTCAAGCACGGGAGAGGGGCTTGCGAATATCCCGACAGGCGCCCTCAAGAGGGAACCACTCCAGCAGGTGGACATTCCGGATAAGAATCAAACCTGAGATACTGTTTACCATCTCTGCAGCAAAGTCAGTGCCTCAGATAACTGTTGAAGCAGTTGCAGCAAGTGTCCCTGATCGACGGTCTCACCTTCAAGAGCTAGACGGAGAGAATGATTGACGAGCAAAAGCAGGACACATCTTGGTCAAAGCTCCTGAGAGGGAAACAAAACATGAAGCTTCTTGATGAGGACCCTGATACGCCTGCAGGCAGACTTGGCGGAAACAACCGAAATAGAAGCCAACGGTCTGCTTGTTAAACTCCGTGGAGAAGAAAGGTGCCCTGGATCACTGCCCCCATTCGCCAATTTCCACTCAAGATATCACATAACAACTATTCAAGCGCTCACAGCGTTTTTTTCAAAACTCTAAAACACGTCTCTTCTCGTTTTGCTTTGTTAGGAATGAGCGTTAACGTGACCAGGCATGTTTGTTGCTGTCAAGTGTGCCAACGCACTAAAGCCCGCCGCCCGAAGCCGGAAGGACATATGAGCATCCAGTGGGCAACTGCACCGATAGAGAAGCTAAATTGGAATATTGTAGAATCTCTCCCATCCACACCTAGACGTAACAGCACATGTTGGCGATCGTCCACAAATTCGCAATGTTTATCAAACTTTTACCTCTATGAACGGCAACCACGCAGGAGCATCATAGAGTTCATGGTGCGAATTTTCTGTCGACATGGCACACCTGTTTCTATCTCCAGTGACCACGACAAGCCATTCGTCAGTAGACTGCGGCGAGATCTTCGAAGCCAACTGGGGGAACGCCGACCACCACACCCTGCCATAACGGCCAGAAGGACAAATGGTAAAGAAGGACAATCGCCCGGAAACTGAGCAACTTAGAACGTATTGTTCCACCCAGAAAGGCTGGGACCAGCACATTCCGGAATTTGCTTTCGCGATGCGCATGACAGGACACGTCGTAACAGGATTTACCCCAACCTTCCTTTGTTAGAGCTGAGAGCTTTGGACCCCGTGGAAAGTGGCGAGAAGCAGCGACGACATTGAGCCACCAACTTCAGCATGTCATGCATTCGCGGCGACAGTCACTCGGCGCCTGCATGACGCACTCGATTTCGCCAGAGATCACCAAGAGAAAGCGAGGCAGGCCCCGAAGGCTTATTAAGTCCGGCACCAAACGCTTGCAACATTAAGTCAAGGGGACTTTGTTCTTCTTGATGACCTTCACCTTGAGCGATGCGGCCATGGACATTACTATGAAGCTTGCTTCAGGGCGCATGGGGCCGTTCCTCGTAGTCCAGAGTCTCAGTGCTAACGACTTTGTGGTTAAAGACCCAGTTACTGGGCGAAACCGGCACGTGTCTTACGCGGACCAGCTGACACCAGTACCACGACCCAGTACCAGATCCACTCCCGCCGGTTATGAGGGGCTGGGACGGGCACCGTAGAGGCCGAGATGGCCGCGAGGGAAGCGGATAGGCGTAAAGACGACGGACAAACTGCCTTTAGGTTTTGAATTGCGGCCGCGTAGTAACCAATTCATCCAAACAATTAAACGACTTCAAATAGAACAGTTATCGTGTTTTATAAACAAAAGTATATACGTTGTAGATAAATTGTGTTGTTAGTGTGGCCCTTAAAGTTGCATCTACTTGCAACTTAGATACGCGTGTCCATCTCCTCTGACTCTTAATTTTTTCAATGAAATCAGTATGTCTTGCAGAAATAAGGTTTGTTCCGTTGTGAGGATATCCGTCTCTACCTCATATAAAATTGTGTAAAAACAATAAATATGCACTATACCTCTATTACCGTCCTTATCTGAACACACTTTGGCATTAAACGCATTTGGGCCGATAACACTCTCTGCACGTGTTAACCATTTGATACCAGATGATTATATGCAGCTTACTATAGTAGTTATAATGTTAACACGTTCTCTCCAATCTTACGGTATTGCAACAGACAAGTTACGTTTTTTTCTAGAGCCGGTTTCGGAGATTGGCAGTGCTCTTTACGTTTATTGGTGTCTGCAAAACTCGCGCAGTTAAATGGTAACATATAAATATATTACATACAAACGTAGGCACTGTATAGTTGGCCGACAAGAATCCGATTCCAGCATCAACGATGACATCCACGCAGTTGTAATATCCGGATATGGAAAGCAACAATGCATTATCCTGTGGAAGAAAATCCGAACAGGTTGTAAGATATGGTGGGTAGGCTAACAACACATAAAAGAGATAAGATCAAGGCGAAATTATCAGGCCCGACCCGACCCTGCGTGCTTTAGTCATGGCCAGACCCCGGCACAAGCCGGACTATGGTTCGTAGGCGTCGCAGTAAACACGACCCGACCGATAAGTATTCCGGCCCGAACTTGGCCAGGGCCAAATGTTTCTTTACAGTCTGGCTCGGGATCAGTATTGATCCAATAATCGTACCTTGAAGTCTCAGCTTTCTTTCATCCAGTCGAATGTACTGGGTGTCCTTAATAGCGTCGAGGTTTTTATTAAATGGACCGCTAAATTCAGGTTCTTAACCTATCGCGCTATAATCTTGTGCAGCGTTGCACACAGATGGTGCATTTCGTTTTTTTTGTGCAAAATTGTCAAAGAGTGAACTTGCCTGAGGAAAAAGTAAAGAAAAAAAACGCTTAAATTTTATGGAAACGCAGCGAAGCCACCGGTCTTCAGACAATATGGCGCCGTTTCGTACAGGAGACGAGAAATGGCGCAAGCGGTCGCGACGCCAATTGCCGCCAACGAACGAGCATACGGCCACTAGAGCCGGCGTGATTAGAAGACGATCTTTTCAGCCCAAAAGCGGCGCGAGCTGTTTTGATATCAGTTGCCAATGCAATATTGTATCATCCTTACTAATAAAACACATTGAATAAACACATATTCGATTAAAAAATGGTTTTTCAAAATATCTAGACTGTTTTTTTTCTGTTTTTTTTTGGGGGGGGGTTGTGTCGTCTGTTTTGCAGTTCCTCCTTACCGCGCCTCTTTTTGGTTCTGCGCCTGTCGCCACTGCGGAAAGCGCGCCGCTTTTGAGTCGAAAAGATCGTCTACTAATGATGACGGCTCTCGGCGTCGTATCGCCCGTTCGTTGGTGGCAGTTGCGTCGCGACCGCTTGCGCCATCTCTTTTTCTCGCGTACGAAACGGCGCCGTATTTTGTGAGGACCGGCGTGGCCTCGCTGCGTTACCATAGGAGTTAAACCTTTTTGTTTCTTTACTTCTTCCTCAGGTAAATTCGCTCTATGCAAATGTTACAAAAAAAATTCGACCATTTGCGGGCAACGCTGCACAAAATCGTAGCTTGATAGGTTAAGAAACCGAATTTTCCGGTCGATACAAAGAGCCTGGCCGCTACTTGGGACACCCGGTACCGTCGTCAACTCATTATAATCTAACCTCACCAATGTTTTGTCCGGAGCTCCACAAGGTAGTTTCCTATGTCCTCTTCTTTCTTGATATTTATTAACGATATCCCGGATACTCTCTTCTATGACATACGCCTTTTCGCTGATGACTGTGTAATATATTGCCGCGAGCGCAGCTGACCAAGCAGGCAGCGCGCTCGTGGCCTAACGGTTATCGCGCGTGCCTTCCACGCAGAAAGCCAGGGTTCGATTCCTGGCCGCGGGGACGCATTTTTGTTGACTCTAACGTAATGTTCTGGTAAATTCGAGAACCGTGTTGCTTGTTCGAGGTCAGAATGTTCTACACGCCGAACCTTCTACGCCGATTATTCCAGAAGGCCACGCGTGTACATAAGGGGCTCCGCGTGGCGAGCCGCAGTCAGTCTCGCCCCAGCGTTCGATCTCTGCTGTTTCGCCGACTTCGACGCCTGCGACGCTCTGTTGTTATCTTCTCGTTTCCCTTTTGTTTTGGGCACAAGTTCGCCCCATTAAACGTTTAGTTTCTCTCAGTTATTCTTTGTTTCATCAACTCGTCATTCGTGACATTTTGGTGGAGGTGCGGGGTACCGCATGTCCGTGCAGCGCTCCCCTCCGAGGTCCCGCAGTGCAAGTCCGAACCCAAGCCCCCAAGAACCCAACGAAGACCAGACCGAGATCCGATCAAGTCGCCGCAACCTTAGGCCTACCCCCGGAATTAGGACTCCTGCCACCCAAGACCAAGCAAACAAGGAGGACGACGATGGCCAACCAGTCGTCGCAGACCCCGGCCGCTTCCGCCGTCGTATACCTGCCCGTCGCACCCCGGACTCCGACGCCTTTCCACGGGGAGGTCCACGAGGACGTTGAAGATTGGCTAGCAACATTACGAACGAGTGGCCCGCCATAACCGATGGACACCGGAGCAGTGCCTTCAGAACGTCTACTTCGCTCTGGAAGGCACGGCACGCACCTGGTTC
The DNA here is from genome assembly GCA_037355805.1 of Ixodes ricinus. NCBI lineage: Eukaryota > Metazoa > Arthropoda > Arachnida > Ixodida > Ixodidae > Ixodes > Ixodes ricinus. The sequence continues at coordinate 32,022 of JAZHYW010038763.1, read as the reverse complement.
GAGAACCACGAAGCGTCGATTTCGTCGTGGGAAGAATTCCAGGCCGAGCTACGACGCACCTTTGCCAACCAGCAGCGACGACAGCGTGCCGAAGAACTCCTGCGAGCGAGAACCCAAGGGCCGACCGAGAGCGTCACAAGCTTCGTCGAAGACGTTCTCCACCTGATGAATCGCGCCGACCCAAACGCTCCCGAAGAGAAAAGCTGCGGGTCTTGATGCGCGGCGTGAAGGAAAACATCTTCGGTGGCCTTGTGCGGAGCCCGCCTACCACCGTTGAAGGTTTCATCACTGAGGCAACCAACATCGAGCGCGCGCTTCAGGCGCGCGCTTCCCACTACCAGCGACATCCAGGCGTCGCTGCACCCACGCTGCTTAACGGCGAAAACACTCCGGGTACGCCGGACATCCGGGAAATTATCCGGGAGGTCGTCCGGGAGGAACTGCGAAGGTTGCTGCCAACCGCCAGTCGTCCGCCAACCCTTTCCATCGCCGAGGCTGTCCGAGAAGAAGTGCATCGGGCGCTCCAACCAGAGGTTCCCGTCACCACGGTGGCACCGGAGGAACCGACGTTGAGCTACGCCGCCATGGCCCGACGCCCGCCGCAAGCTCCCCGCCAAGCCACGGCGCCACCCCGAAGAGACGCCCCAACGCCGCAGTACCCCCGACGACAGGAAGATCAGGCGCACGTTCGCCCAGAGCAACCTGCGCCGAGGAAGACAGACGTCTGGAGGACGGCCGACCGACGCCCGCTGTGTTACCACTGCGGGGAAGCTGACCATGTGTACCGCCGATGCCCATACCGACGACTCGGGCTGCGCGGGTTCCACCCGAACGACCCGCACCCCCGTTATGGTGAACGCCCTCGGGAGATCGACGAGTACCTGCGACGACCTCAGTCCCCGAGCCTGCGTACCGCCGAGAGTCCCGGTCGCCGTCGCCACGACGTCCAGCTTCGCCGATGCACCGACCCCGACGTGAAAGCCTGTCACCCCTCACTCCTCGCCGGGGAAACTAGGCGCGGCAACCCCTGGAGGTGGAGTTGCCGAAGACGACCGACGCCAAGATCCTCCACGAACGTCGGAGGGCCCCCACTCAAACGCCACCAGAGACCGAAACGACGCTCCTGCAACGGTAAAGAATAACCTAAACATCGTTATCGACGGTCACGACGCGTCGGCTCTCGTCGACACCGGAGCAGACTACTCCGTCCTGAGTGGGAGGCTCTCCCAACGCCTTCGGAAAGTGACGACGCCGTGGGATGGCCCACAGATACGGACCGCCGGGGGACATCTCATCACGCCAGTCGGAAGATGCACTGCTCGCGTCGAGATTCACGGCGAGACGTGTCCGGTAAAGTTCGTCGTTCTACGAGACTGTGCGAGAGACGTTATACTCGGAATGGACTTCTTGTGCGAATACAGCGCCGTCATCGACCTGGAAGCCAACGAGTTGAGGCTGCGGAAACCTGTCGTAATGCCCGAGGATCACAAAACTACGGCAGCCACGTCAGCTACAGTGCGTGTACTCTCCGACCACGTGAACTTGCCACCACGCTCGAGTGTACTTGTGCCTGTCGCGACCGAAAAAGGCATCTGCGGAGAAGCTTTGCTGGAAGGTAGCGTCCAACTGCTCCTAGGAAGAGGGATCGGCGTCGCAAGAGGCATCGCGGAGCTCCAAGACGGACGCACTGTTGCACTCGTAACGAACTTCCGACAGGAGGCTCAGCACCTTACGAAAGGCACTGCCGTGGGTCACGCCGAGGAACTCCCCGACTCAGCCGCTATCGCCGGAGTATCAGAAGACCTCTCTTCGTGGCCACACGAGACAACGCCGCCTTCGCAGTTCGACATCGATCCAACCCTCGCCTACCCCACAACGGCGACAACTCAGTGACCTTCTCGCCGAGTTCAGTGAGTGCTTCTCCACGTCGTCAAAGGTAGCGCCAAACGACGGTTGCGAAACATCGAATTGTTACTGATGACGACGCGCTTTCCGTTCATCGGTCGCCGTACCGTGTCTCGGTGAAAGAGAGAGAAATCATCCAGACGCAAGTTGAAGAAATGCTCGACGACGACATCATCCAGCCCTCAAACAGTCCGTGGGCTTTACCGGTAGTCCTGGTGAAAAAGAAAGACGGGACTCTTCGGTTCTGCGTGGACTATCGTCGACTGAACACCGTAACAAAAAAGGACGTCTACCCGCTGCCCCGCATCGACGACACTCTGGACCGGCTGCGCCACGCCCGATACTTTTCGTCGATGGACCTGAAGAGTGGGTACTGGCAGATCGAGGTCGACGAACGGGATCGTGAGAAGACTGCCTTCGTCACGCCGGACGGACTGTACGAATTTAAAGCGATGCCGTTTGGACTGTGCACAGCACCGGCGACCTTCCAGCGCGTAATGGATACCGTCCTTTCAGGCTTGAAATGGCAAAGCTGTCTCGTCTACCTCGACGACGTCGTGGTATTCGCAAGCGACTTCGACGAGCACCTGAGACGTCTGCGAGCCGTGCTACAGGCTATCCAGAATGCTGGACTGACACTCAAGCCGTCGAAATGTCAGTTCGCTTACGGCGAGCTCAAATTCCTGGGCCATGTCGTGAGTGCTCAGGGTGTAAGCCCTGACCCGGCAAAGACATCCGCTGTCGCCGCATTTCCGAAGCCATCAGACAAGAAAGCCGTACGAAGATTTCTTGGGCTGTGCGCTTACTACAGACGTTTCGTTCGCGATTTTGCCAAGATTTCTGCACCGCTCACGAATCTGACGAAGGACAACGTGAACTTCCAGTGGGGAGAGGAGCAAGAACAAGCGTTCAACGAACTGAAGCAAAGACTCCAGTCGCCCCCTATCCTCGGACACTTCGATCCATCAGCGGAAACGGAAGTTCACACGGACGCCAGCAACGCCGGACTTGGCAGCGGTACTCGTCCAAAGACAAGACGGAGCAGAGAGGGTGATCGCTTACGCAAGCCGGGCACTGTCTAAGGCAGAGCAAAATTACTCAACGACCGACAAGGAATGTCTTGCTGTCGTCTGGGTGTTAACCAAGTTCCGCCCGTACCTGTAGGAGATTCCGTTCCGCGTTGTCACGGACCACCACGCTCTCTGTTGGCTCGCCAATCTAAAGGACCCGTCAGGACGCCTCGCTCGCTGGAGTCTCCGACTGCAAGAATTCGACGTAACCATTGTGCATAAGTCTGGCCGCAAGCATAACGACGCCGACTGTTTGTCTAGGGCCCCAGTCGAATCTCGTTCCGACAGCACCGACGACGACGATGACGACCGTTTTCTCGGCGCAGTTACAGATACCGACATGGGAGCACTCCAACGAGACGACCCGAAACTTCGCGCGGTGATCGACCACCTCGAGGGTCAAGGAAGTTCAGTTCCGCGAGTCTTGGCCCGAGACATGTCAAGCTTCGTTCTGCAACGAGGCGTGCTTTTCAAGAAGGACTTCGGAACCAGTATCCCTGACTGGCTGCTGGTGGTTCCTGCTGGCCTTCGAGAAGAAATCTTTCAAGCATGCCACGACGACCCGACGGCTGGACACCTCGGCTACAGCAGGACGCTAGCCCGGATTCGTGACAAGTACTACTGGCCAAGACTCCCGAAACCCGTCCATCTGTAGACACGGTCCTGCCATGAGTGCCAACGACGTAAAAAGCCTCCGACGAAGCCAGCAGGACTTCTGCAGCCGATACCTGCCCCGACCACGCCCTTCCAGCAGGTTGGAATGGATTTACTTGGGCCGTTCCCAACATCGACGCAAGGAAACCGGTGGATTAACGTGGCGACCGATTATCTTACACGATACGCCGAGACGAAAGCCCTTCCATGGGGAACAGCGGTTGAAGTCGCCAAGTTTTTCGTCGAGTCCATTCTCCTTCGACACGGCGCACCTGAAGTGCTGATCACAGATCGCGGGTCATCTTTCATGGCACATCTGACTCAAGAAGTTCTTCGGCTCAGTCACACCAGCCATCGACGAACCACCGCTTATCATCCACAGACCAACGGGCTAACGGAGCGGCTCAACAAGACGATCGCCGACATGATCTCCATGTACGTCGACGTAGAGCGCAAGACGTGGGACGAGGTGTTGCCGTACGTCACGTTTGCGTACAACACAGCGGTCTCAAGAAACCACGGGAATAACACCGTTCCAACTAGTACACGGCCGGACGGTTACCACGATGCTCGACGCCATGCTGCCTCACGTGCCGGCCGACGATGGGAACGACGACGCTCAACTGATCTCGCAACGCGCGGAAGAAGCTCGCCAACTGGCAAGAATCAAGATTCATGACCAACAGCGAGTCGATCACGCCGGTATAACCTTCGTTGCCGGGACGTCCACTTTCAACCCGGAGACCGGGTATGGGTGTGGACACCGATACGGCGCCGCGGTCTCAGCGAGAAGCTTCTCAAACGCTATTTCGGACCCTACAAAATCATCCGACGCCTCGGCGATCTGAACTACGAAGTTCTACCCGACGGAACGCGCCCATCTGTAAGACGCCTGCCACGACCCGAGGTGGTGCACGTCGTCCGGCTCAAGCCATATTACGAACGATAGAACTTTCGACTCTCGTCAAAGAGTGAACTGTGAACTGTGAAGTGTGGCTCGCGACTCTGCTATCCTTTTGCTGTGGATCTGTGTTTTCGTTTTGTGCTGCATCGGGACGATGCACTTTTTAAAGGGGGGGATAATGTCGCGAGCGCAGCTGACCAAGCAGGCAGCGCGCTGCGTGGTCTAACGGTTATTGTGCCTGCCTCCCACGCGAAAAGCCAGGGTTCGATTCCTGACGACCGTGCGCATCTTTTGTTTATTCCTGCAATTTAGTGTTCTGGTAAATTCGAGAATCCTGTTGCGTGTTCGAGGTACGAATGTTCTACTCGTCGCATCTTCTACGCCGATCATTCCAGAAGCCCGCGCGTGTACATAAGGGGCTTCGCGGGGCGAGCCAAAGTCAGTCTCGCCTCAGCGTTCGATCCTGCTGCTTCGCCGCCTTCGACGCCCGCGACGCTCTGTTGTTATCTTTCTTTTTCCTTTTTGTTTTGGGCACAAGTTCGCCCCATTAAACGTTTAGTTTCCTCAGTTACTCTTTGCTTCATTAACTCTTCATTCGGGACAATATCGCCAAAAAACCCATTTAAAGGGAAGATAGGGAGCTTATTGAAAAAAATGAGTTAGAAGAGAATTCTAGTGTATTTTTACCCCGTGAACCCGAATACCCAAACCTTTTGCTGCGCAAGTGGTGTGAAACGCGAGAAAACGCGAAAGAAAGTCGCTGTACGTGACGTCATCGACGGATCTTTTGGCTGCCCAAGGCTAGGGAGGCGGGGCTTCAGCCCTATTTTGAGATTGCTCTTATGGCTCTCCGGCGCGTCGCATTGAAATATAATTGTGATATCTGTTATTCTAAATGCCAAATGAACGCAGTTCAAGCATTTTTTCTCAAATGCAGAAGTGCCCCATCTTCCCTTTAACGACTATCTTCCCTTTAACGACGTCTCCAGAATGACATTGACAATATAAATAAGTGATGTAATCAATGACAAATGTTACTAAACCACTCTAAGTTAGGTCTGTCCATTTTTCTCATAAGCATTCCTAATCTGTTTCCAATATTGTCTAGGCTCATTAACAATCGAGTGTCTCCAATCATATAAAAACCTTGGGTTTCATTTCTCTCCTAATGTGTCTTAAACTCTTCGAATAGACTTCATCACTGCCGAAGCTTCTCAAACACTAGATCATGCCCGACGCCGCTTGCACTCTGCCCCTCCAGCCTTGCGGCAGCTGGTTTACGTAACATTTGTTCATCTGAAAATTGAATACGCAGCCGCCGTTTGGCCCTCTCACCAAATCTACATTACTAACAGCTCAGAATCTATTCTATTCAGAATTTCGCTGTCCGACTGTGCCCGTTATGAAATCTCATCTGTGCCTCAGCACTCTCCATACTCGCTGTAGAGTATCTCGCATTTGTCTTTTCTAAAAGATTTTTATCCCCTTCCTCAACTTGGGCTATTTCTTCCTTTGGATTCCCACCGTTGATCCTGAATACCTTTTACTCCCATAGCGTGCGTCACACCCCTGGTTCCACTGTCACAATAATAGAACTTATTTTTCCCTTTGCCATAATAGAATTCCATAATCTGTCGGACCATGTAGCGCACATCAGTGACCCCATTATTTTTAAACATTCTGTGTCATTTTTAATTACTGATTAACCGGTGTCATGTTTTTATGTGTGGCCAACGCTTGGCCACCATTTATTTTTATATTGTTTTCGTTTACCAACTGTATAAAAGTTACAACCGTACGCTTCTCGTGTGGTGCCCCCATCTCCTATGTAATTCCACTAACGGGGACCTTAAGGGTCAATAAATGAAATGAAAAGCAAGACCCAGCTCGAGACAAGCAAGCATCTACCGAGCGAAAATTACCGCGGAAAATTAAACTTGCCATATAACTTTAATTCTGATAGCACTTACATGCCATCATCATCAGCGGCGACAGACTGTAATGCATTATAACCTGCACTCGCGTGGCGTTACTTTTTGCGTGTTTAAAGATTTTATGAGGCAGTATACCGTAGTTCCTAAAATCGAATTTCTATCTTCAGCAAGGTGATGTTGTTGGGTCCCGACACCTCAATACCAGATCGACCCGAGCCCAGCACAGCTTTATACATATAGGGACGAACCCGATTTTAGACCACGCAGAACTTTAGGGCAGGTACCGTATTTGCTCGAGTAATAGCCGCACTTCTTATGAACAAGGCCTGTGAATCTGCTTTCCCGCGGAGCACGGCGATAGCGAATCACTGTGGCCGGCGGAAAAGTGGCAGCGATTTACGCGACAGAGAAAACTTCTTCACCCAAATTGCTAGTTGCTCAGAACGCAATTTTTACGGAGAATCGTGATTTCGGCGTTTTTATTTGCTGCGTTTTTTTATGCAGAACGCTATGATTGGTTGTAGATGTTCTCTAGAGGAAAGTAGACACAAGGACCTCGTTCGTAAGTAGTGCGGCTCTTCCTCGAGCAAATATGATAATTGTTGAAGCCATAAATCTAAACGAAGAAAGCTAAAGTTTCCGAATGCTTGTAAGCACAAGTGTATCTGTGTGCTTCTATTTCTTTAATTTTTAGTCTTTTTCAGATTGTTAACCTTTTAAGTAGCCCCTCTACAACAAAATTCAGCTGCATTTGAAACTTATTTGTGTTTGTTTCGTCCTGTAAAACAACCTACTCTTTGGTTTTTAAGGGACGATGCTATCTTTATGCATCATGAATGAATATACCATCATTGAAACTCATTTCAGTTGATATAAGCCAACGAAAAATAGCTGCTGAGAAAACATCAGTAATAAGAGGACAGTTCCTTATTATTTCCAATCTTTTGTTTCACCTCACATCTGGCAAAACCAGTAGAAGTTGAGCGATAACGTAAAATCAGTCAATTAGGTTTAGTGCTGCCTTATCGCAATTTTTTGTGGCATGCTATAAAATTGCATGAGAATAAACTCTACATTGACACCGAATAAGAATTGTTACTATGTTGATTAATTTGCTCAAAAACGACTGCATCTTTCAATCGCGCTTCTTCGGTAATAAATATGAATTGATATCACCCATTTCGTCATAAACACAGAAGCATCTATCTTTGTTTTAGTATCGCGGATCGATCTGGACAAATATTGTACCGGCGTACGGTTGTTTGTCACTTGTGCACGTTAACGACCCTAGCATAGTGGTTGTACTTCACTGGCTAAATTTCCCAAGCGTAGCTGAGACAGCCCATTGAAGTTGACTAACTTCCGGGTCTATAAACATACACATCACACAATTATTTTATGGTGGCTCATTTTTATCTATAAAAGACACGTGGCCTTACAAGACGCAAACTTGGGCGGTTTTTAGAGAAATGCTGAAAGTTGGCACATTTTAAAACTACCAGAATCGGAATCCCCCAATACGAGAGATTATTGCAAGAATAAATTAACTCGTTCGCTTTAAAGTGGTTTTCGGACACTGTAGTCACTGGCACCTTAAAAAAAGTGTGGGTTGTGATTTCTTATGTTTATTCTCCTTGCTTCCTCGTCGGTCCCTCGGCGTACTTTTTGACTGATACTGCCACCTAGCTTGGTGCGATGAGAAAATACGTCTCGTTAACCCCTGAATACTTTAAGCAGAGAGTAGCAATAGTAGAAAAGTATCCTTTTTGGGTAATGCGTACTAGCCAAGCTTCAAACGTGCCGATGAGAAAGAGAATCCCGTACCGATATGGCTCCTGCTAGTAGCATGCCGTCGAACACCAAGCTCACTCCTGCTAGAGACATCATCATTATCTCGGTGTTTTTGTATCCCACTGTAAATGTAAAAGGAAATACAATTTCTTTTTTTTTGTTTTCAGTTGGCTGAATTTTTGCGCATGTTTTGAAGTCGCGTTTCCTTATCGTTTGCGAGATACGGACATTACTGTGGTGTGAATTGAAGATTGTGGTCAACACCGCTCCGAAATATTTCTGGAAACACGGGTTGAGGAACATCAATGCGGCCAGGACAAACAGTGGAGTTCGTAGTTAACAATGATGAGCACCTCCTTTCTCCTAGCAATGCGGTCTTTTCTTATATTTCTAAAGATTAGATTAAGAATGCTCAACCATGATATAGGAGAAGTTTAAATACCTGAATTCTATTTCCGACGTTTTTTATGTTTTTTTTTGTGCGGGTAAACAGTGCAAAGTACGATTTAACATTTATATTATTATTTATTTATTTATTTATTTCCAATACTACCAATCCCATTCGGGATTGTTGTAGGGTGGTACATCACACAGAAAGTATTTTTTCTTTTTTAATACACATTTGAAGATAATGGTATGCAAGCCTATATCGACAGGTGCGCTTCCAGGTTAATGAGAAAATTCTCTACACTAGTGGAATGCACAATGTTTCGTGGCAAGTGATTCCATTCATTGATAGCTCGGGGGAAGAAGGAATATTTGAAGCAATTATTGTGGGTTGGAAGTTCTTCGTAAAGTTTACCGTGGTTATATCTTGTTAGCCGTTTACTAGTAGGAGTTAGATAATTTTCTGTGGGGATGTTGAAGTTGGTGCTAGCTAATTCATATAGAAATTTGAGTCTTGCAATTTTCTCCCTTTTTTCTAGTGACAACAGTTCCAATTGCTTACATAGCTCGGAGGGGGAATCATGCCAACTATATTTGTTACATATAAACCTTGCAGCCATTCTTTGTATTCTTTCTAACTTACTAACACCAGAGGCCGTGTATGGGAACCAGACGACGTTGGCGTACTCAAGCGTAGAGCGGACTAGCGTTTTGTAGGCTAATAATTTCGTCTCAGTTGATCCACTTTTTAAGGTTCTTTTTAGAAAATTAAGTTTGTTTAGCGCTTTTTGAGTTACGGAGTCTAAATGTAAGTCCCAACGGAGGTTATGGCTTATATGTAAGCCGCGGTACTTGTACTCTGTGACTTTCTCTAGGGGTTTATTGTTTATGTGATAGGAAAACGATTTTGGTTGCTTTTTATTAGTTATGGTCATAGATACAGTTTTATCTAAATTTAATAACATCTGCCAGTCGTGACACCATTGTACAATATGTTGAAGTGCATTGTTAAGGTCAATTTGATCTTGTTCGTTGTTGATTTGTGAGTAGAGTATACAATCGTCAGCAAAAAGACGGATTTTTACATTAACGTTTTGAACTATGTCATTTATGTAAATAAGAAACAGGAAAGGTGCCAGTACCGATCCCTGTGGAACACCAGAGGAAACTTTTCCCTTTGACGATGAATGAGTGTCAATTGTCACAAACTGATAGCGATCAGAAAGGTAGTTTCTTATCCAATTAAGTATTTTACCTGCTCCCAGAATAGTTTCTAGCTTGAATAGTAGTTTCGTGTGGGATACTCTGTCGAATGCTTTCGATAGATCTATGAATATAACGTCAACCTGACCCCTGTTGTTAATTACAGTAGAAAAGTCATGAATGCATTCGATCAGCTGAGTAACAGTTGATAACTGACGCCTGAAGCCGTGCTGGAATGGGGTTATTATATTATTGTTCTCAACGAAGGTTGAAATATGTCTTAGGATAATGTGCTCGATTAGTTTGCAGCAAGTTGAAGTGAGAGATATAGGCCTGTAATTAGTAAACTCGTTTTTATTTCCAGATTTATATATGGGGATTACTTTAGCTAATTTCCAGTCCTTAGGAATTTCTCCTGTGTTGAGGGAGTGTCTAAAGATTAGTACGAGATACTTTGCTATCCATTCCGCGTACCTTTTTAAAAATTCATTGGGTAGATTGTCAGGGCCAGCACTCTTTTTACTATCGAGGTTAAGTAAGAGCTGCAAGACACCTTGTTCGGTAACTACTACATCGCCCAATGTGGCCAGAGCTGAAGAAGAGACAAAAGAAGGTATATTTCCATTATCCTTAGTAAATACAGAAAGAAAATACTCGTTAAACGTCTTTGCTAGATTGGTTTTATCATTTGAGAGTGACTCTAGGTGTGACTTTGTTTTAAGGTTAACATGACTCCAGAATTTGCGAGGTGACGATTTAATAAACGACTGAAGTGTCACATTAAAAAATGAATGTTTAGCTGATCTAACTTTGATGCCAAGTTCAGTATTCAGCTGTGCCAACTTATTTTTATTAAGAGGTGTTTTGGTTTTCTTTGCACTTTTGCGCAGCCTATTTATTTTACGTTTCACGTGAATAATTTCTCGCGTTATCCAAGGGTTTTTCCTGACGATTCTTTTCGTCTTAGTTGGAATAAAGTTTGAAATGCAGAACTGAATGGCTACTTTAAATTCGTTCCAAAGGGTATCGGTAGTGGTACGAGCATTTGAGAAGAGCGATTGGAACTTATCAAAATGCAGATCAAAGTAATCGAGTACGCCAACGTCGTCTGCTTTGCTATAGTCCAGTACTGTAGAAACCTGCGGCGTAGCAGAAACTACAGAGCTTGTTTTAAAGAACACAAAACCATTTCGTGGTCAGATATACCATCTAAGACGTCGATACTGTATTCGTGGCTCAGAAAATGATCAATAACGAAAACCAAATCAAGCACTGTTTGTGTCGAGCCTTGAATACGAGTGTTTTCGGTAACAATTTGGGTTAAATTATAATGAAAACATAGTTCAACCACATAGCAGAAACAAAGTAGAAAACATGAAAACTTTGATCTCAACCTTCTCATAAAACTAAAACCCTTAAGACGACATCACCACGTATTATCGACCTTTTGCTTCTCTTATATTTTTCATAGCCATAGACGTGGAAGGTCTTTATACGGACTTTTCTAAAACTCCATGACGCTACCTACATCCTCTGTGTTATTCGTACTCGTCTTGAGACTATGTACGTCTAGCGACAACTTCTATTTTATTATTTCTAAAACATATACCTTTTTTATCTTTCTAACTTGTATTCTTACATACTTCATGTTACTTATGAACGATCTGTAACATACAATTTGAAAATTATCTGAGAGCTCGCGAAAAACAAAATAAATCAGGGTTCTTTCGTGAACGTTCTCTGCGGGTTTTCCTCATCAAGAAAATGTTTAACTTACTTAATAAACTAATGCCACCCTTCTTTCATCTCCTTGTGTCGGCCAGAGTTTGGCTTCCAAATATGGAGATGCCGACCCTAGTGAGAAAAATATTTGTATGAGAAATTTCTTGTGTCCAATAAACACATATGAATCATACCAGAACATATAAGAACCATATGATAACTATAAGATAAATAAGAACATTTAAAAGCCATATAAGAATTTTATAATAACTATATGAGATACATAAAAGCATATAAGAACCATATAGCGAAATTACAAGAAAATTCTCACAAGTTTCCTATATGGATGTTATTTTCTTATATATCTTATATAGTTCCTATATGCTTCTTATATGGTTTTTATATATCATGTATGATTCATATTTTTTATTGGACCCAGAAATTTGTCATACAAATGAGATTTTTCAACACGGAAGGACTACTTATTTTAAATACTCTTTTTTTATCGCAATATATCGTCTGTCTCTATTTAAATGAGCACACCCTTTTGACATTTTTTCCTACTTTCCGTACCGTCCAAATTTTGCAAAATTACGAGTTATTTTAGCTTTTGTTTCCAAGTTGGCTCCTCAAAATAGTTTAGTCTCTGGCGGATTAGACTGATTCGATTTGAATTTGGTTGGATATAGTAGTACTCATTTCGACGGCCCACTAAGAGAGGTAACATGACTCTCTCTAAAACTCCCAATTAAAAAAAAACTTCGCTTTTTGAAATAATTTGCAACATAAATTGGTACCTAAGCAAAGGCTAAAATACTTTGAAAACGAATTTCATCAGAAGTGCCGCATACTACTCCAGCTTAGTTTTCGTTAGCTTCTACACGTTGGGAACATTACCTCACATGTTTAAGTTTTATATGTTGTGGTTTTTCTTATTTTCAGTTAAATAAGACTAAAAAATAAAAACTCGTTCCGGTCAATATACTGCAGAGATATATCAATGCGGAAACATCAAATAGGGAACTGCCAGTTGTAGGAAAGCCCGCAACTGAATTAACCTTATGATTCTCAACTCCAGACTATATGTGCGATTTATTTCGTGTCATTAAAATGCATTTCAGCACGTCCTGAGAAATAAAGAGTTATAGAATCCCACAGGCGATAGGGGCCGATCACCTGTCGCCTTCCCAGACGCTCTGCTGAGGGTCTCTCTCTCTCTCACTCTCTCTCCATTTATTCGTCTCACCTAAACATGCACTAAAAGTAAAGGCACAAGGGCGAGTGGGCAGCATTCCGTCGACTGGGGCTCCCGTTGCACGCGGGGTCGTCCAGCCGAGGCGAGCGATCGATCGGAAGGTGCTCTAGTTTGCGGCCTTTCAGATTAAGTGCATGTTAAGGTGATACAAACTACACGAGAGAAAGCTGATCTCTTACTTTACTAAATGTATATCCAAGGATATAGTACGAGCAATAATGCATTTTGTGGAGTAGCTAGAAATAATGCGAAGGAGAGATTTGCTCTATACATTTTTAGATATCGGAGCCTGAAGTTACCGACACAGAGTTTATTTTTTCTACGCCGTGGCGAATGCTGGTGGTTGTATACGGCTAAGCACACAGAATGTTCCGATTTGTATTCACGAGCGGACATTTAAACGTGTCAGTGAGTAACGATGTTAGTTACGTCTGTAAACATAATAAATTTGTTTAAACCATATTATGACCAGAAGATCGCACAATCGATACTGACACTTTAAAAGAAAAAAATTTTGGAAAGTGTATCATTTTTTTCTTGTGTGTGTAGAGGAGTGAGTGACATTCAGTGCTTGAGTGTCTCCTTGTGGGCAAAACGGCACCTTTTTTACCGTCGAGTGTACGTTGAGCCCTTCGGCGCAGTTGAAACACATATATATATATATATATATATATATATATATATATATATATATATATACATATATATATATATATATATATATATATATATATATATATATATATATATATATATATATAGGATTTTGCAATACAAAAAGAATTCTCACCAAATTTACCGATGTCGTGAGGGTCCGGGATATACGATGAAAAATCTTGTAGATAAATTTTTATTACGAAATTCAAATAACCGGGATGTCAAATTAAATCCATTCGCGACCTGAAAAATAAATATTATCAACAGGCTTGAGCCGTCTTCATTTTACTTGTTGTTACCCTGCCTTTCATAGAAAAAAAAATGCGTTCTTATTTAAAGTTGGTGCAGTTATACTGTTTTATTTTCATAAAGAATAAAAAAATCTTAGATAAAGCACACACAAATTGAGAAAATTATTGGTGATCGCATAACGTACTCAAACGAGGATTGCATTCCTATATTCCTAAATGACCTAATTAGCATTTTTAAATATTCGCATCATCCCGCATAATCTTGTTTAATATTTGCTGCCTTTCTTTAAAATACGTTAGAGCCGTTTTTGAAAGTAAAAAAAATAATGCTTTCTTCACCGCACTGTTTCATTAAAACTTTGTCAGAAAACAAATAAAATCCCACTGACATTATTTAAGAGCAGTGTTGCAACCGAGTCACGACCGATTCCTGCGGGATTGAGAATAACTTATATGGTCGGACATTATTTTGCAGGAAAAAGAGTCCGAGTTATTTCCTGAATAGAACCATCCATCAGTCATAAACCTGACTTTAAATTGTATTGACAATAACTGTTCACGTCTCTGTACCAACGCTGTAATGTTCCTGTGAGCCTGATAATTTGTAGTATTTGGAAAGGTTACTGGCCTAACCGGATGCTAGGTACTTTTATGGGAAAAAAATTAAACATCCAACGCTTAAAAGGGAAATAATGTTTTTTTTTCAGGTATTGTCACAGTTATCAAGTTGTAGGTGATAAGTTAAATCAGAGCAGTACGGCTCCTAACCTCGTGACTACATCCTTCATTACGACGTACTGATGTCACGACTGTTGTGGTGAAATGTAGTTGTATTGCAATTATGATTCGCATCTTTAACTTCATATAGTACAGACATTTTTCTCTTTTAGATTTCAGTTAGTTTTGTCATGAGAAACACATTTTATAGAAACGTCATGTCATGAGAAACACATAAACACATGCAAATATATAATATTTAACCCCGAGCTCTTTAAGCAGATAACACACTATAATATACTTGGAAGCCAGAATACAGGTATTTTTTGCGCCACTACAGCAACCGTCTTCAAATATAGCCAAATGATTCGAATGTACTTACCAGGCACAAAACGGCAATAACCGTTAATGTAGTTTTATTGCCTGAGCACATCTTTCTGGCTAAACCTGAAAGAAATAAAGCACCATTACAGCTCGATCTGGAGTGATTTTTAGTAATATTTCTTTATTTTCTAGTTCTTTGAAACAACAACGTCAGGCAATCTTAATGAAAACACAAGACATCAAGAACAATTCTTATTGATACCAGTTTAACACACGGAAACAGGGGTGAAATTGAAGCCGGTAATATAGGAAACGTTTGTGTATTATTAAATTTGAATTAGGAAAAATAGATTTATTAAAGTATATTCGAACTTGAAGGAGCTGTTGCGAACGTTTTAGCACGTTTGACTGCGTTACGGCTACGAGAAAGGAGCCATGTTTAATAAACCTGAGAATGGGGCAGAAATGAACATATAAGTCGAAGGAACAGTAAAGGACAGGAGGAGATCACTGCTTCGTGTGTCGCGTGCCAAGCTACTCCTTGAATTTGATTCGACACTTCGTATAAGAGCACAGATGTACCGGTGACTTTCTGTTTCTGGACGCAGCGGAGTGAAACGCACCCAAACAGAACTGCGTGTTTGGGCCCATGGCCTCTGAAATTCTTGGTGCGTAAAGCTCTCCTCCTGTCATTCAATTCGCCGGGAGGGACTGAGATAGAAAAAAAATTACTCGAGGATGTTTTGCGTCGAGGTGCGGCAGGGTACAAGCTTGAAAATCAGCATAATCGAGCTTGCTTGGCTAACTGCCCGGATAAAAAGCCGTTGGTTTGGCCGAAAGAAAGCACTGACAAAAACAGCGCACGAGAAGAGTGGCACTTGAATCGCGTGCTTCAGCCTTCGCAGTGTGACCGCAAATACGAGCTCCATACCACGTGCTCATATTTGACGTTTGAGATACCGATACCGGCTCTGTATCAGCACCGTCTCACGCAGCTGTGTAGTAGCTGTGCTATACGTCCCTTCTTCTGGGAAAACGAGCGTTTGGAAGGGCCGGAGGAGAGCTTAAGCGCTAAGTATATCAGAGGCCATCATGGTCCTCTCAAGTCACTGGATGCAGTGAAAGTAGAGCCCTTGACTTCCCTACCTGCTTGCCGGGCGCAAAGAGATGCTACTATAGAGACGACCATCCCTCGAAACTGTTTCAAAGGCAATGGTAGTCGCCATTTTGGTCCATTCGGAAATTTGAAGCTTCAGCAGGGTCATTTTGAAGCAGTCGCACCAAGATCGTTCTGGAGCATCGTCACAGTGAAAGCGTTCCTTTCCAAT
Source organism: Ixodes ricinus (assembly GCA_037355805.1). Classification (NCBI taxonomy): domain Eukaryota; kingdom Metazoa; phylum Arthropoda; class Arachnida; order Ixodida; family Ixodidae; genus Ixodes; species Ixodes ricinus. The sequence goes on along the minus strand of JAZHYW010038763.1, from coordinate 15,920 downwards.
ATAAGAGTCGTTGGAGCTGTGCATGCAATCTACCCATTTATCTTGCTTATCTCCCACCAGTCTCTTACAATGATATCGTTATTCCTTGCGTATACCAATTTCATTGTAAGACAGAAACATTATGTTTTAACTCCGAAATGCAACGGTGACGTATGTGGTAACGGTGCGAAGATGTGTGCTTGATTCGCCGGTGTGAAGAAAACAAAAGTTCAGTATTATTCATAAAACGTCTCTATAAATCTACCCGTCACTAGCTAGTTTAGATCGGTTCAGCCAGAACAGAGAGGTCAAGGAGAAACTGTTCCTTCCATGAATCAAAGTGGCGACCATATGGGAAGCTTGGTGCTACTTTCCCAGGATGAAGCGACATTAGTGTAAACCAGCATGTCTGTGTAACGTTAAAAAGAAAAAAAAAACCTAAGAGAACGGTGCTGTGTGAATCAGGTCCGTTCAACTGACCGTGTTTGTTTAACCTTTCCTAAGTTGTGCTATGAATCCCCGCGCTTAAACTGGTTGCCATAGTTTATGCGCAGTACAGTTGTCCGGTGGCTCTCGTCATAACAAGACATAAGCTTTCGTAATGAAGTATAACGTGAGAGAACCGGTCCGTGTGAACGGGACTTTAAGCGTACCTAAGCTTTCTAACGTAAGAAATACGGTGCTGTGTGAACCAGCCTGTAGTGGCATACTGTCCTTTGACACGAGCAAGGTGAAAGTAGTTGCAATGTAGCACGTGGATATGAAACCACCAAAACAAACCCATAGCTACCATGAAAAAAAAACACAAAAGAAGGATTAATGTGATTATATGCACGCAGGCTTCACTGTGGTGATTCCTGTTCGGTCATATTAAACTATTATCAAAGTTTGAATGTAATCGCCTCATTTTTGATAAATGAAAGGTATCTGAAATATTATAGGAAACATAGATAAGTTTAAACTTATGGCACTTACCATACTGCCAGGGGGTAAACTATGCCTCCGACCAATGTCAAGAGATAACAATATAAAACAAATGGGCAAGAAAGAATGCAACGTGATAACGGAAGTTTCCTTCACTGCCGGCATTCAAACTTGTAATACCCTAAACAAAAGACTGGCGAGTGATCACAGGAGGCACCATTACCAAACCTCTTCACATATTGAAAAAAGATAGGCAATGAAATGACTAGTTTTGCGTACCGTTCGATGTTGGTCCGATTTCTTCTTCGTCTTCTACTTGTAGTAATTGTTGCTCAAGAAGGGCAGTGTACAAGGGCGGTCGGCGGCGCAGTGGCCGTGGGTGCTTCGTTGTTTTTCTGTTTTGTTTTTTGTCCGGGGCATAAATCTATACTCCGTTTCATTTTATGTTGTACCGCAGCGAAGGCTAGAAGCGCGAGCTCATAACGTTGGCAGCTGCCCTTGGTGCACGAGAGCTTGTGCCGCCGAGATGTGCCCCAGAGCAAGGAGCTCGCGTTTGTAGCCTTTCCTGCGGTACAACATAAGGTGAAACAGAGTATAGTATATCTGAAAACACAAATTTTTCATCTTCCTCTTTTGTGATTGGAGTAGATTGGTTTGTTTCTAGATCGTCTTCATCTTCCAGCTATTTCTAGATCATGTGCTGTTTCTAGCTTTACACATTTCTTCTGAGTCTAAACAAAATGCTTAAAGCGACACAGACTGGGTGTTTATATTCGCCAAAGTTTTTATTTGAAGATGACCTATAAAAACCTTACTACTTAAACAAAATTTGCGGCTCGAAATTGGTTTTCTTTCTGCCCTAAAACAGCGGGCCGAGACTTGGCCGGTTTCAGTCGCGCTCACTCTCGATTCCATGGTTACGTGGCGTTCGAACTATCTGCACAAAATATATTAAATGCGTGGGTCATCCAAGACACATATTTATATTTAAAATAAAAGAGAATATGATTCCCATTTTTGTGGCCTCTAAGAAGACTTCAAATACGTTGAAAGCAAAAAAAAAAAAGAAATGATGCACAGATTCCAAAAAGTACATGTACACGTTAGTCTCAATATGCGATGTTCCGCGGTCTGGACGATGCTACAGCCTAGTCAGATGTAGCATGGGCTGGAGGATCCAAGTGTTCCGAGGGCCTTTTGAGAGCAGGTTTGGCTTGGCGGTGTGGCAGCACCAATTGGTACCCGTTCAGATCTTTCCCCCCATGTTTTCTTTCGCTTATAGTGAAAAAACAAACAAATTAGTCGTTAGTTGTTTATACAGCAGGAATTTAGTCTGCAAAAACATGGCGAGAATGTTACCCACTGTAGATAAGCAATTTACCCAGTGCTGTACGACTGCTAGTTTTCGGTCTTTAACGTGCACCACGCAGTAGTGATACACCATAGAGTTATTACAATAAACGCTAGAGGCTCAGCTGGCGCTAATGTCTACGGGACTTCCGGTTGCAAATTGAAGCAGACAGCATGCAGTCTACATTTCCAGCCTCCCTGTGTATTCCTATGGGAAAACGCGCGTGAATTTTGTCTCTTCGCCGGAAAATAACATGAATGACTTTTGTCATATCGGTTGTAACGGATATTATGTACCTTTATTGGTATTGTGAAAGTGTAATTGCTTTAGTTACAGCATTTTTCTTTACCACTGAGCGATGTTAAACTTCGCTCTATTTCAGGCCCAAACCCCTGTTTCAAGGAAGGTATGTGAAAACGAGCGACGGTTCTAAGTAAACTAACGATCGAAAGGACTGTAGTGTGTGTTCAGGTTCGCTAGCATTTCGGTGGTGCTTATATATTGCTAATATGCCCGTCCTGTCATTGGATGAAAATGACTCCGTCGTGCATCTTTACGATCAGTTAAAGAAACATTCGAACGCAAAAAATAAAGCACGTGAGCTACGAAAGGTATGTCTTTTATTATTTCCCATGTCGGGCATTTTTTATCGGGCTCCTGCTCTCTGGCTCCCCTTATTTGCAAAGATTTGGAGCGTGCGGGTGATGCCTTGAACCATTTGAACCCAGAACAAGCATCTTCGCAGTACTTATTTATTGCAAATCTGACTATATTACGTGACTTTCAATTTATTTTGATCGTCTGCAAGCACAAGGAGTTACTTATCCAGTGTTACTGCGTAGTTCTTGCCGTCTCTCTCGGTTTTCCACATGTCCTTCTTTCGTTTGGCACCGTTTGGCACGTATATCCCCCATGTTGGAAAGCGTCGACGCCGTGTTCGCGCTAACAGTGTCTGACAGTGCACAAAAATACACGTACGAAGCCGTTTTAGCACCGTTTTTAGTGCGATGAATTTGAAAGAAAAACGCCGGAACTGGCCATTTATTTCGTCTGCGTGACTGAGAAATGTTCCAATGTGCCTAGCAGGGTGTCGAACCGGAACCGAACCGAACCGAAAACCGGAACAGAACCGTTATTTTTAGCCGAACCGGAACTGAACCGAACCGAAATCTTCGCCGCCATCTTGGAACTGAACCGGAACCGAACCGAAAAAATATATAACGGTAACCGGTTCAAAACGGTTCAAGGTAATTTTTTAAATTTTTTTAAGTATCAGAAAATGTATATATGGGAATAAAAAATTGGCGGCTGTAGTTCTATATATTGATCAAATCGCCATGTACAGAATTGCAATGTATGATAAATTGTGGGTTTTCGTGGCGCTTTTGTATTGGCACTATGATTAACCATAGTGTCACGTTGTCACGTGACGTCATGGTGTCAATACATGTTGTCAAGTAATGTCACGTGACCTCGTGACGTCGCGTGACTCACTGCGTCAACTCGATTTAACCTGAGGAAGTCGCTCAGATGTATTAACCTTGTTGACAGCGTGACGTAACATGACATCACGATTTTGTACCGAGAGTCACGTGACACCGTGACGTAAGCGATTTTCAAAACCTTTAGTCGAGTGCTCGGGTTCATGACAATCAGCATCGCCAAAGCAAACATTGGGATAACGGCTCATGTCAACTAAATATGATAATAGCCCAATTCTAACAATATCTGAAGCTCAGCCCAAGCTTTTGATTTCCAAACCCTAGCCGCCTAGGGCATGACTATGATGAGCACTGACGGTATGTAATTAGCGTGAGATCACGTGGCCGCTTGTTCAAATGGCGAGTTGAGGAGGGCCGGGATCGACAGCTGTCTCTTTCCTCTATTTTTCTGCATCTGCAATTGCGTGGAGGGAAAACTTATCGATGTTTTCGCAAGCTATCAACGTCAGGCGTTACTTCTTAACAGTATTTATGTGAAAGCACAAAAATATGTTTCAAGACCAATTTTACATCATTGAGGCACCCAAGACATTTTTTCGTTGTTGCTGAGCTGCATCCGAAAGATGTCCCCGAGAATAGAAGTATTGAAATGACTAAATGCGACTTACTAATATGACGTTACTTAGAGCTACATGTGTGTACGGAAGGAATACCTAAAAAATAAAAGATTTTAGTGACCTCGGAGCAGTGTTGTACGGAACGGCGTTCCAAGGAACGGCGTTCCTGGAACGCGTTCCTTTTAGGAGGAACGAAGGAACGCCGCCGTTCCATTTTGCATCGGTGGAACTGGAACGGGAACTCGTTACATTTTTACTGGAACGGAAAAAGGAACGGCGTTCCTTCTTTTCGTCCAGTGTGTTTTTTTTAATTTCTAAGAGGGAAATTTTAAAAGTATAAAAACAATATCTTTACGAAGAGCAGAATCTCGTTAACTTCTTGGTTAATTATCTTAGGGTTTATTTTGTGTGGTCCTCGTTTAGTAACAGTCGGGTGCAGGAGAGCTAGTGGACAATGATTCTTTTTTCAGTGCCCGAGACTGCGGTACAAAAAGCAAAACTTTTAGTCAAAGGAAATGACACAGAAAGAGGGACGTTTCAAACTCTTCTAATTTCTTTGCTTCCACGAATCCTCATACACCCAGAAATATAAGGCCGACTACAGCCATCACTGAACTTTCACAAAAAGACCTAGAGTTACAACAAAAAAAAGAACAGGTTACCAGACATCGAACGCACCCTTGTATCCCGAACATTGGTCACTTAAAAGATACACAAAAATTAACCTTTATTCCTTTTCCCCTAGTCCCCCACCTTCAAACTGAACAACGAATCCAACCTTCACGAAGAAGGACTTGTAATTTTCAAGACTGACCTTCCAAAAGCCCTACCCCCTTCTTCACTTGCTCGTTTTGCGGACAGCAACATCGAGAAGCAACTGTTGTTAAGTTCGAACAAGGGACTTTGTTAGATTAAAACGTGTGAGGTTGTTGTAAAACGCTCGTGCAATGTGGGGTAACAGTATATTTGGCTCGTCTGAATTCGCCCACCACAAACATGAATATGGTTAAAAGCTGAGATTTTTAAAGGTGAATATATCAACAAATGAAACCCTGCTTCCGCTTGCTTTCTTCTCCTGGTGCCCTTCCATCACGGCATTCAAATTCGTATGTTGCCATTTGATGGGATAGATTAAAAACAAAACAAAAATCAGCAAAATACAAATGTAACGTATATGTAACGATACGTTCCATTTTTTTAACTGTAACGGGAACGAGTTCCTTTTTCACATATGGAACTTGTAACGGGAACGCGTTCCAATAATCCGAAGGAACGAGGAACGAGCTTTCGTTCCTTTTTTTGAGGAACGTGTACAACACTGCCTCGGAGAGGGACGGCCGAACGTTGGCAGTCGCTGTAAGTCTCACACGAGCGTCGTTCTCAAGTTATTGCCCAAATTTCGACCACCTCTGTATTTTGCATAAAGGAGCTATAAAAAGATTTCCATACACCACTAAATACTACTCAGGATCACTTCCTAACGTTAATAACTGATTGAACTTGGCTTTGCTTTTTTTTCTAGGCAATGGCAGTCGCCAAAAAATTAGAAAAATATTAGCATCATTCATCCCCTCAACTCGGAGCCAGAAGCGGCCACGTGGCCTGGTGCCTATATTATGCTGCCAATTAACGTTAAAAGAATTCTGCTAATCTCATCACAGCAGTAGTTGGACACGAGCCGCTACCCAAGTGTCCGCAGAGACATTGTTTGTTACGAGCCGATGTATAGTGCTCACGCAGTTCTCGTGTCCAATTCATGAGCCGCGCTCGACTGTCGTAAGGCGGGTGGTTTTGATCCCACAATTACGACATCAATCTTTGCGAAGGAAAGACTAAAAGAAATAGTCTCATTTTATCCTCGCAATTTCACCACGACAAAGAAGTGTCTGAATCAGTGGCGGCCTGTGCGAGTATACTTGGGCCAGACTAGGACCAGAACGCCTCGGAAAAGTCATGAACATTCCAACCCAATATCGTTTTATGACCCCTTTAAACTTCATGGGGTGCAAAATAAAAGCAATGAAGGGTTGCTGTTAAAAAGTGACAAATAAAATTGTTGAATTAGCACACACAAAAGGAGGAGGCGATTCCTCAGGAATACGTTCAGCGTTTCCACTCTGGTGAAGAAGGAAGACCAGCGAAGCTGTACTATAGTGGGAATGAAGTCATGGCTGACCGCAAGTCGGCAAGCCAGAGTGGAAAGGCTGGAGAGGTTGCCGCCATCTATGCGCAACGGCGGCAACCAGACAACCAACCAGCCGTTTGTCTGGTTGCCGTCGTCACTTAGAGATGGCGGTAGCTGTCCAAAGTGTAGTGTCATCATTTGTTTGTTGACGGAGACGATACAGGGGAAACTAGCCGTTAACAGCTCCGCTGTAAAAAGACGTGTGTGTGTGGGTGTGGGGGGGGGGGGTAGTTTTGAAAACATACTGTGTTGTAAAGGCTCCTCTTCCCCGCATCTTTGGCGCAGACCAAAAAGCGTTACCCCGGAAACTACTTTGTTTGCAAAAACGCTCTTGCCAAACAAAAGCACGTTTTTTTCGTGCAAGACGCTCGCGCCGTTCCTCACGACGATGCACTAAGAATAATATTACGTGCCTTTCAAATGCTTGGTTTTCACTGAGCTTGAACCTCCTGCAGCGTGCAATTTACACCATCAAATTCGATTTTCGCAGCAAGAAGAAATCACAATGACTACCAGCCTATAGTGTGATGACGTCACGTTCATACCATGGTAAACAGTTAAGCTTTCTATTGAAATGTGATGTTCGCAACACTAGCAATAGATGTCCTAATTGTAAAGTTGTACAGTATTTATAGCAGGCTCGCGATGATATATGGCAGCATAGAGAAATGTTAAAGCGCATGACTATTCAAGCATAGTGTTGTAAAGTGAGAACCCAAAAACAAGTGCAGGTAAAACCGAATATAACATTAGCCTCCCGAGGCAGTATTTAGCGAAGTTTCGAGCTCATGCAAGCTGATGAAATGTGATTTATACTAAGATTTTAGAAATATTCGTCTGTCCTTTGCGCTATTTATCTAAAATTATGAATTTCATTGCGGGCATCTTTACGCATCTCTTTTTGCAGTAAGGCGTTCTGTAAGGGATTATTTAGAAAAATAACATTAATTATCTCTCTCTTTTTGAACATTTCGTGCATTTGACTTCCAATCTATTATGTGAGCACAGAGTCCTTTTTGGCGTACCCTGCAAGCCGATGTTTCACACTGCCAATCAGCAAACAGAAAAACACTTTTACGCAGACTCCACAGCTAGTGGGGTTTTGAGTATCGTCCTTCCGCGTCGGTCTCAAGCGGTTATGTGAACTTTATAAAGTAAAATTTATTGATCATTATAAAAATATATTTGATTACTAACTGAATGATTCGACAACATAAATAAAGGGCCGACCACCCTAAAGCAACGCCCCCCAAATTATCTGAAAGGTTCTCTGCAAATCTTTTCCGGCGTTTTTATCCTCGACAGGCACGTTGTAAGTGATACAGGACGGCGCCTTACACACATTTCTGATTTTGAAACTAATTTAAATAACTGTGTGTTCCTCACACATATAACTTCTCAAACATATAGAAGTCTGTTATTGCCTCTTTTACGTGGTGAACATTACTTTCATGTGTCTGTGGGCTGGACAAAAACAAAGTAAACAGGGGCGCGCGGCGGAACTATGACGATTACGTACGCAAACTGTCAGAAAGTGTCCAATTAAGTAGCTGCCATGTCGAGTAGAACGTGAAATACTACTTCGTTTTACTTAACAAAAAAGAATCTTGGAGGACGCTTAAGCTTCGCCTTTAAAAGTGGAACGCGATAGCGTTAACGGGCCTCGTTTGCATCGCATTCGCTTTTGCAGCGTAAGCGTGCCTTGCGTAGCCCAGTCAAAAGTGCCAGACTCGCATCCGAAGGGTCGTGGGTTCGAATCCCGCCTGAAATTCTTAATTTTTTTTTCTTTAAGGCAAAGGAATTACTTTAAAAAGTAAAATCATTTGAGACGTACGGCGACCTTTAATTCGCATTACATGTCAAGCTTTAATCACTATCATTCCACGCGTGATGTCACGTTTCACGTGAGCATTGTGGGTTGTTTGAAATTCTTGCGCGAGGGCATGTAGCTCTGACGTCATGACCCTATCGACCAATCAGGATTTTCCAGTCCCGCCACCGACATCGGCTTTTCTGCGACATGAGCTCCTTAACGCTATGGCATTAAAATCATCAATTAGCAAGGGTGATGCTCATTTGCAAATTAAATTGACCGGCATCTTGTCAAGAACAAACCTCCACAGCAAGGCTATGCCAGCTTATCCAGTGTAAGAAAATGTACACTTGGGCAAGCGCTATTTTGGGCCAGATTCGATCTGAGTGCGAAGGTGCGTATAGATTAGAGTGAACAATTGCGATTACTCCTTGATGCATGATTAGTCGCATGCATGCGGTGCTGAGTGCAGACAATGTTTGGTTAGAACAGCAAGCATTTTGATTTCCGCTCGGTGTTTCTATAAAAAATAGACTGAAAGGAATTATCCTAAAACTTTTGTGACATTTTGAACGTTTCATTGCTTTTAGCTCAGTTGTGTCGTCATCATATACATATATATTGTGAAGCGTATTTCGTAAACCATATTTCATGATATATATGGCCACGAGGTGCTCATTTCATAATTCTATGTTATGTAATTAATTCCTTAGTTCAAGGACACAATCATGATTTCACTTTTAATACTGCGACACAAAGCTGTACTAATCACGGGTATTTTAGGCGACCTGCCACACTTCGCGACGACATTTTATACCGTGTAAATAGATCAGCTTGAATTTTAGAATTTTACTTAAACACGAAGAAAGGACAAGAAAATACAGTATAGTTCTAAATTTCAAGCTGACTTATTTACATGTATGTACCAACAAGCTCAACTCTTTACTCTTGTACTTAAACATTTTGATTCAGGTAAGTATATGTTACTGGTAAACAAAGGGATGTTGAGTGGTATAAACACGACGTAACATACGTTAATGTAGATTTTCTTCTACTCTTGCGTCAAAATTAAATAACTGAATTTCATATTTCTGGTACCTAAAACACAAAAGTAAATTGCACGGACGATCGAAGAAACTGTATAGTAGATCGTTTCACGGCGTAAATAGTGTATATTGCTAGAACAACGCGGAAAATGTATTCTCAATTTAGCGGTTCAAACCGGTTCGAACCGGTTCGAACCGGTTTGAACCGTTATTTTTTGCTCCCCGGAACTGAACCGGAACCGAACCGAAAGCCGTGAACCCGAACCGGAACCGAACCGATAAAAATTTCGGTTCGACACTCCCGATATATGGTAAATTTTCCGCGAAGAGCCGGAGTCCGCCCGAAGGACCTCGGGTTCCTTCGGAAGGGACCTCCGGGTTCTTCGGGGAGGACCTCGGGAGGATCTCGGAGTTTCCGCCAGGAGGACCTGGGGAGGAACCTCGGGTACACGCCGGGAGGGACCTCGCGGGAGGGACCTCGAGGTTTCTTGGGAGGACCTCGGGTTCCCTCGGGAGGACCAGCGGAGGCCCTCGGGGTTCCGCCGGGAGGACCCTGGGGGTCCGCGTGGCCTGGTCCGCGTGACCCCCAGGTCCAGGTCAACGCGTGGCGAATGGCGTCATCGGTGGCGTCATCCAATGATGATGGCGATGGCGTCGATGCGGATCGCCCGATGGCGTCGCCAGTGGCGTCATCAGTGGCGATGGCGATGCGATGCATTGGTCATCTGTGATGATGCCGATGGCGCTGCGGATGCCGATGGCGCCAGTCGGTGGCGTCACTGATCGCGTCAACGTCACCTGACCCCACTCCAGGTACGTGGCCCCCCCCGGGGGTGCAACGGCCCCACTTCCGAGGTCATCTGGCCCCCCAGTACCCCTCCTACTCCTCCTCAAGAGCTCGCGCTCTAGTTAGGGAGCGTTCTGAGGAGCTGTAAGCGGCTTTCATTTTTGTAATAACTTTTATTGGAGTTAAGTACAAATTGAGGGAGGCGTGATGTTTTCTAAAACCTTTAGTTTGCAAGGTTTTTGCGGCACAGATTAATGTTGTTTTACTATGACAAGCCATGCCTCAGCTTGACAATTTCCAGGTAGTGCGTCCCGAGCCTAGGTGCATTTTAGCTTCAATAGTAATTCGCGGCGCGTTCGCTGGGGAGGCGGGGGTGGCGCCCCTGTAACCTCTTCAACCGATATCTGTTTCGGCTTCATAATGGCGATTAAAGCCAAAATAGAAGTCGCGTGCAGTTCCTCGAGTGGCCGCTGCGGGAGAAATGGCGGCGTAGTGATCGCAATTAGCTCGGTTCTGGAGGACGGAGTCGGTGCCACTTTTCAAAGTAGTCTCTATCGGCAGTTTCCCAAGTTAGTGGTTTAGCAACAATGGTTTCCCCTTACGATTAATTCCCTCAAATCTAACGGACTATAACCTAAGGGGCAAAAGTCAGCTTATAAACTACCACGAACTAGGCAGATTCACGGCAGCAAAGATCAGCTTCCAAGTACCCAGCTTTTAAACGCTCTAGGCAACAACGTATTGCTTGCCGGCACCACAGGGAGCTTTTAAAAAACAGCTTAGCTCCTTCTTAGTCAAACATGAGATACGTATTATGTAAATGTATAAATGGTTTAACTTTGCCTACGTATGCTCTTATTGTTTTAAAGGTGAATTAGGGGCCAGGAGTTTTCCTGACCATTTTTATTTGTCACCGTTTTTGGGTGTCTTCTTGACTGACGACACATCAAAATATATGGTACTTTTTAATCGTGTAATGCTTTCCATACACAAGCATTATACATATTTTTTACACTATGTACTTTATACTATGTAATTCATGCTTATACTCATTTTTACAGTATACTTTATAGGCCATTTTTTTGCTGTCTTATTTCCAGATCGGCTGTTTCTTCTCTCTCGCTTCCTGACAATGTCTAATATCGGGCGGTGTGATTTATTGTGCTTCCTGGTGTTGTTTGTACGCATATGTAATTTTTTTTTTGCCTTGTATGATGTTTGAGTGTTATCACGATATTGTGTTGCCTTATGTTTCTGCATCGCGTAGTGTTTTTTTTTTTTGTGTGTATTTGCCGCTGGATTTCGCCGTCTTTTCTGGCGCTGGCACCTCGTCAGGCAACCTGTTTGCCTTTTTGTGCCAGCGGACGTTCAAGTCAATTGTATTTGACTTGAAAAAAATAAAAATGATTGATTGATTGATTGATTGATTGATTGATTGAGACCGCGGCAGGTGCTGCAAGCCATCGGAGCCAGTCCAAGGCCAGGCGAGTGTTACCTGACCTTGAAGAGGGGTGCAGTGATGCGCAGACGGTGTATTACATGCTACATTCCACGAAGCTGGATCGACCAAGATGGCTCGTTAGCATCCACCGCGATGCGAGCAAGGTGAGGCGGAGAAACAATGCATGCGCAATGCCTCTCACGCCCAACCAACACCCAAAAGCGGCAGCTACATCTTGTTGGGCCATTGAGGCAGCCATGACCTAGATATGGCTCCACAAAACATTGCTTATATCCCCATCGTAGATCACCTTCAGCCCCGAAGTTGATATAGTGAAACCCTGATTATACGACAATTGCAGGACCGCGCCAAAGACCGATCGATATAATCCGCGAAGTCGCATCATCCGGAAATAGGATAATTCACGGATAAAGTGATCAACCTCGCGTGAAAAAGACAAGCGGCAATTTGAGATGATGTCTAAGCTAATAATCTGCTGTACTTTGACAAAGTACAGCTGATTATTATTATCCTTGTTAGCTTTTACGCTTTCTGAAAGCGGGAACGGCGGGAACCAGCGGAAGTGTGCCCAATTCTGGGAGAAGCAACAAGTTGGAGAAAGTGGCGCACTAGAGGAGGAGCGAGGGTAGACGAGAGACGAGAAAATGACAAGATAAGCGGAGCAAGGACGCACAGCGTGAAAACGCCGAGGCATCTCACAACCCGGGGAGAGGAAAGAAAAGCGTTGTCTCCTGCTCCCTCCCGGCGCTGCGGCTGTCTTGGGTAGCCGGCGGAGTGTTTTGGACCCTCTGATGAAACGGTGACTCTTCTCTTCTCTTCCGCGTTGCCGCACCACCACCCCCTCCTCATGCAGCTGTCGAATTCGTTGCGCGTTTCCCGCTGGAACACCGTATGAAGCGGGACGCATAGAATCATGCGTCGTGTAAACCAAACTTTTAATACACTATTTCTAGAGGGAGTTCGTCAGACCGGGCAAATTCGTCGTAAAATGCGGGATGTCGAATAAATTGGGACGCATAATCAAGGTTCCACTGTGCAAAGAAGCCATCATCCCTCTCTGCTAAATCAGAAGAAAGAAGAGAGGGTACCGAATCCATTACCCCCGAACCACTATTTCTGGTTTGTCAACTCCAGGCATCTAATATAACAACAACTATGAAGCAACACGACCTTTGCATTCTTAACGTTAAAACAGCTTTCTATGTTTACTAGCACAATCCTAAAATGAGAAAGGTGTTATTTCCTCCTCGATGACCTAAACTGAGAAGTTGTAGTGGCAAAGGTTAAGAACAGTCACGAGGCTCGAAGCATAAAGAACAGGAAGGAGAGGCTCACCATCTCGAAGAGGAGGCGCACCAGCTTCTCGCTCTCCCCCGGTACTTTGACGTCAGGGTGGAGGACGACACGTTGAAGAAAGTAGTGCCGCACTCCGTGGCCACCGCTTTGGCAAGCATGGTCTTTCCCGTGCCGGGGGGTCCCACCATCAGCACCCCCTGCAGAGAGGTCATGGCATTTGCAGCGCAGGACAAGGACACCGTTAATATTCCCTCGCGACAGGCCCCGCAAAATATTTATACAGGAAATAGAGGAATTTCAACATTGAAAGGCACTTTTATTTTCAGCACAACAAATCGCACCAAACGTCGACATCTGTGGGGGAAAGAAAGTAGCACCACCATTCTTCAGACAAAACTTTGCAGTTTGCACGATTCAACGTCGAAAGGTAGCGAGTGATTGTCGAGTACCCGAAAACCTGCAGTTGTCAGGGCAAGAAAGTCAGAAGTGCAAAGGAGCTATCGAAAATAGTCTCAACTACACTAGAAGACATACTAGGTCTCTCCTACAAAGGGTCTGGATCTGTACAATTACCGTAAAATACAAAGCATATGCCCAGGTCACATAAAGTGCCCACCTGCGTCGTCACAGAATTGAGAAAATGTTATTTAATGATCGAACAAGTGCAGAGGCTATTGCAATGCCTTCCTAGTGACTGCCATCGCACCCAAATGGCTCGCGGCGGGCAGACGTCTTACCACAAACTCGAGCGAGAGAATGTGGGACGCATTTTGCGACGCAGTAGAAACGTGTCCCACCAAAGTCATCAGCCCAGAACCCGTTTGGACAGGTCCTGCAAAGGCAACTGCGAGCAGATAGAGCTGGGCACATCTACTAGCCAAATCTATGCTTGCTTTGTATCTTAGCCTATTCCGGGTCGTCGGGCAAGCGAAAGCGGCATGAGCAATTGCCCTTCTATGGCAGGTTACCTTCCAGGGCCTGCGGATGCCCTTGAAGAAGTCCGGCATCCAGATGGGCAGCACCACGGCCTCTTCGAGCAGCTTCTTGGCCTCCTGCAGGTCGGCAATGTCGTTCCAGCGCACGCTGGATTCCTCTGCAGGATGTCCCTCTCCAGCGTGTCCACCAGGTCGTGGTCATAGCCAGTGCCGTCAAACCGCTTCTCCTCGGGCTCCTGCACCGGTTGGCATTGGGGATGAGATTGTAGCATGTGTGTGCAGTGCCACTACGGCACATGCAACGCGCCTTTCACCGGTGCGTTTAACGTCCTATCCCGCCCACGCATCGACGGTATTGTCCCAAAGTGGTGCGGAATCGCGTCCCAAGAGGCGGCGCGTCATGCTGTCGGATGTCACGATCCAGCCGGTCGTTCGTAAAAACGCCAACATGCTCCATACAACCTCACCGGCACCGCACAAAAGGCAGGGGAGGACACAAGAGTGCACTAGAGGGGCGCACCTTGTCCTTGCTGGCGCCGTCTTCCTTCTTGGAATCCTTGTCCTTGCGTGGCTTGTCCTTGTCCTCCTTTCGAGCCGTCTCCGAGTCCGCTCCCCGCTTGACGGGGTTGCTGCCGCCCCCGCCGCTCTTGCTTCCACCGCCGCTCCCGTTGCCCCGGTGGCTCGGTGGTGCGAGACGTTTCCGAGCGCCTGTTTCGACCCACCGGCCGAATCGAGGGGCCCGGCCTGGAGACGGGGGACAAAACGTACGCCGAGTGTTTTGCCTCTCGCTTGTATGACAGTATAAGGCGTGACGCCACTGAAATATTCTTAAAAGTAATAAAGAAGATACGGGCGAACTGCTGAGCCTTTCACATCTCGGGTTTCCAAGATGTTAAAAATAATCTCGCTGGTGTTCCTTCGGATCATGACATACAAGGCAGCTTGTGCATTACGTGTTGATCTCGTATCTTTTAGTTACATAGGTGATCTCCAGCTGTTTTCTTTTGATTTAACCCTACATTTGTTTGCTCTTCTTCCAATTTTTTTCCCCTCAGATATATTGTAATACCGCAAATCCGAAGGGGAATGAATAGCGAGAACAAAAGAAAAACAACTATGGAGGTCTGAAGGGAAGGGAAGGTTACTTTTGGGACACAGGCGGCCAACAAAGTGACAACAGCTGCGAGAGACGCTCAGCTCTTCCTAGACATCGTCGGCGCGTTTCTCTGGTCTTGGCACTTAAACAATGAAATGGAGAACGAAGAGGAGGGGAAAAATGACAAGGATCTAAAGTAACAACAACAATATTACACCATGTGTAGTGGAAGGGGAAAGCTTGGGGAAAGCGCATACGCCGCCCGTCACAGTGGAAGGATGAAGCGCCGTGCGTGTCCTTGTCAAGATGCCGACAATCGTTAAGAAAGCCAACACCTTCCAGAAGGCTCAGCTATCGGGAGGGCCTGTCGCCGAGTTGCCCGCCGGCGTCTTCTCGCTCTCCCTCCTTTTCCTGCTTTCCACCGCGCACCCGGTGGTCGTTTCGTTTTGTGTTGACCGTACCCTCTTCTCTTCTCTTCCCCCCCCTCCGTCACAGGGAGTTCTCCTGCCGCGCTCGCCCGCGTACATTCTCTAATCGCGTGTCCTCACAATGTTTTTGTGATTTTAAACTTCTTTTTTTTTTTTTCGGCGACAAATATTTATTGTTGTAGTTGTTGAATTGTCGCTCAAAAAACGCCAAAAAATAAGCTAAAAGCAATTGCGCTTCGATGGCTGTCAAAAACCGGCTAATGACGGCCGGTCTTACCTACGGACCGGCAACCGGCCAGCTGTCTAAAACCCGGCCGGGCGGTCAAAAACCGGGCAGGTGGCAACCCTATTCGTCCTCTCCCCCCTGCGATTGCAAGTTTCGCAGGTCGCTGAACCTAGAACTAGCACATCTCAACTATTTGTTTTTATCGCACACTGAAAGTCAAGCCACTCCTCGATTTCACCCGATTTACTTTCGATTTTAGGTGGGCCATCTCTCGGGTTATTACGGTAACATATAACTTCTCGGGTCATTGTATAACAAAAAAACTCATCAAAA
>JAZHYW010038762.1:0-19294 GCA_037355805.1 Ixodes ricinus | reverse complement strand
GGCTCCGAGGCGAGAGCGCTGGCTTACGGATCCCCATGTGGCGGGTTCGAATCCCGGCCGAGGTGCCCGCAATCTGACGGAGGCTGATTGCGGAGGAGGCGCCGTGTAACCGAGCTTTCGGTTGCACGTCAAAAAGATCCCAGGTGGTCCAAATTAATCCTCAGTCCTCCGCTGGGGCGTGCCAGATGCCCGTCGTTGGTTTGGCACGTAAAACCCCCAAATTTGACTTTTGCTCAACCTCGGCCAGTGTAGCTCACGCTACAAAAGCCCGTGCGTATACTTTCCCGCACAACACTCCGAGAGCTAATTACCGCAAATTACGGAGGCAGCTCAGCGAATGACGATGCCGAAACATATGTTTAGACCAAGAAACGCAGTCTAAGTTGTGACATTAAGCAATGCAACCGTGACGTTTTGCATTGCTTAATGTCGAAACTCAGACTGCGTTTTTTGGTCAAAACATATGTTTCGGCATCGTCATTCGCTGAGCGGCCTCCGTACGTTGCGGTGATTAGCTCTTGGAGTTTTGTGAGGGAAAGTATACGCTCGGGCTTTTTTATAGTGTACTGAGTTATTAGCCTATCATCGACTGTAAGCATAAAAATAAGCGGAATTAATCCAGTTTGTTTTGTCATCTGAGTTGTGTGCACGCGCGCTTGGCATGACCAATTCATGAATGAGCAAAGGACTGGAAAGTTGCCGCTATCACCAGAACCATATATACCATATGGCGTGAATTCCCCTGCTATGACGACAGTTTATCTTTGGTGCTGACTATCCCCTCCGGCGTGACAGCGTCTCTGCGTACTTGTTACTGGTTAGAACTTCAATATAGCAGTAGTAGCAATACACTGCCAGAAGAGATGATGACACGTGGAGGACATGTATATTGGCACTCTCTAGTGTGTGTTTGTTGGAACTTAAAAGGAGTCACGTGCATAAGCAAAGATGGCGGCCAGGTCATGCACTACGCTTTCATTGCTTCGTATAAAAGTACAACGAATATCAATTAGGAAGTGTACGTTTTTTCCGGCACGTCACTTATCATCTCATTATTATTGGCCATTGCCTTTCATATTTTCATTAAACAAAAAAATTGGGAACTCTTATTTTGGCAGCATCTGCACTCAAAACCCGTACAATTTGTTTAAAAAGGTATCTTGGCCTTAGACGCCGCGAAGTACTATCCGGAGAGCAAGTCATCTGTTTCTTGCGGAGGGTGGCGGTGACGTCAGAACGACGCCGAGTTCTGATTGGCTCTGATTGGAAGGAGAGCGGGTCGACCTCAATGCAAGATGCTTTGAGGTCTGCCCACTATTCCTTCAATCAGAACCAATAAGAGCATGGCAGCGTTCTAACATCATCGCAATCCCTGTGCGAGAAACACACGAACTTGTGCTCCGCATTAGTTCCGAGCGAAACCGATTGGAGCGTAGCGATCGCTCGATCAGAATGTAGGATCCGGGGTCATGTGATGGAAGCAGGTATTTTTTTCGCTTTTCATTGCTTTGGTTCTGTGATTTAACGCGTTGCAGCAGAAACTGTTTGCTGAGTACATTTTGTTTTTACTATTATCTCTACCTAAAGCGTGATTAAAAGAAATTTGAATGCGTTTGCAATTCCTCTGTAATGCCGAATTAGAGCGCAACTTTTGAGGAGGAATTGGGCAGGGTACAGAGAGGAGGGTATGCCCCTCCTCCTTCCCCTACCGCTCCTCCATGCTCCTCCTTCTCTCATTCCCCTCTCCTCCTCCTCTCCCCTCCCTGCCTCCTCCTTCGTGACCTCACTTGTGAAAATCGCAACCTTCACGAGTGAAGGTCGTGACCTTCGTGACGTGACTCGTTACGTCACGCGCGGTGCATTATGGGACGTTTCCTCTAATGACGTCACAACCTTCGTGACGTCACTCGTGACTGTAGTGACCCTCGTGACGTCATACGTGACATCAGGTGTGACGTCATTATAGGAAACGTCTATAATCCACCGCGCGGTTACGTCGACGGCGACGGCGACGGCGACGACGACGGCGACGCCGCTCCCGCTCAAGCCCGAAGCGGGCGCCTAAGAGCTGCGCTCTAAAAATGAAACTCTGATTCGTCCTGGGTAGCTTTTGCTTTCGAGGAGGAATGTTGGGGACCTGATCGCTGCCGCAATGCCGGTCTTACGTGATCGATCCAAACATCAGTTTCCATGTCTACCCCAAAACAAAAACCTGCAGACGGAGGGCCTTAATTGTAACGCTTATAATGGAAAAAAGAAGAATAGTTGGATAGTTTGTAGCAATGACTTTAGAGAGAGACTTCGTGTATGCGTTGAGCGAAGATGTTCTGAAGTTCTCTGACATTCTTTTAGTGAGCCTGCTCTCCAGGATGTTGGCGTAAATCCAAGACATATGTTCGGTCGCACTTTGCTGATTCGAGCAACGAGCGTGAAACGTTACCGCAGAAGGTGATCCATTTGATGCCGCGCTTACGTGCATCTCAATATTTGGGTATTTTTCATGGCCCACGCCAGTCTCAAAACCGTTGGAACAAACTGCGAAAAATCGTCGATCCGACTGCCGAGTTCAACGTGTGCTCGATCTTCGTCGCGATTGGTTTCTGTTTGCTCCCTATACTTCTGACAAACTAAAATTCGAAAAAGAAACTTTTTTTGGTGGGGGGGGGGAGGGAATTGGGCCATTGTATCTACCTGTCCAGCCACCTGGGAGCATCTGAAGCAGCGAGCACGGCCGCATTGGTCCTGGCCAGAACGATAATAGTAAGCGGTTTCCTACACCGCTGGCCGCGACGCCCCGTGGCCGCCCTGCGTTTATATTTGACGAGCAGTGCGACGAAAAAACGAGGTCGAAAGAAACCCTCGAGACTGTTTCGAAAACAGCGAGTTCAAAACTGCATCACGAAGGAAACTCGTCATCCCACGGAGCTCTCAACCAAGCGCAGACACGGTCACGTGATCCAGGATACTACGTCACGACAGGAGCCCGTATCAGTCGCGGCTAACTATCTCTGTGTCGAGCGAAATTGAAATGAATTAAATGCGTCCCCTTTTTTATGTTTCTTCAGCCAGTCTCGACAAGGAATAACCTCGAAGACATAAAAAAAAGAAGAAAAAGTTGAGATCATATGTAAAGTGTTCACACAGCCAGCAACGTCAACTTTGGTTGGATGACTGATAACCTTTACTTTGTTAACTTGATGAATTCTCATTCTCGAGAAGCGTCTACGATGAGTGTAGCCAATCGAGCAGTGCCAAAAATGCATCGTCATCGCGCTTGTCGTCTGTTCACGGTTGCTTTCCCCGCAACAGGCCTACCAATCACGGATTGCAATGAATCCCCATGATCCTGGGTTTTTCTTTCTTTTGCGTGATTAGTTTAGCCGTGTAATACTGGGTGTATCAAGGAGCGGCCAGGCTCTTTAAAATCGACCGAAAAAGTCTGTTTCTCAACCTATCGTGTTCCGATTTTGTACAGGGTATGCCACAGGTGGTGCATTTTTTCTATAAAATTCGCAAAGAAAGGGCTTACCTGAGGAAAAAGTAAAAAAAAATGTAAACAAAATAAAAAGAAAAGGCTTAGCTTCTATAGAAAACGCAGCGAAGCCATCGGTCTTCAAACCATAGGGCGCCTATGGTTTGAAGACCGGTGACTTCGCTGCGTTTTCCATAGGATCTAAGCCTTTTTCTTTTTTACTTTTCCTCAGGTAAGCTCGCTGCTTGTGAATTTTATAGAAAAATGCACCACCTGTGGCCAACGCTGTACAAAATCGGATCGCGATAGGTTAAGAAACCGAATTTTGCAGTCGATTTAAAGAGCCTGGCCGCTCCTGATACACCCAGTAGAAGAAGCCCGAATACAACGGTCGCCGTGAAGGGTGCCTTTGTAGATCTGCTTGGTTTGCTCCACCGTATCGTCGACTGCGGTTGGACTTGATCTGAAACTGAGTACAGAAAAGGCGCGAGCACAAATAGTGTGCCTCGTGCCTTTTGCCGAATGATTTGTTTTTCCCGTCACGCGGGCGCGTGGGAGACACTTCTGAAAGCCGGACGCTCGCGTCCGTGCCTAGCTGAGATATCACTACGTCACTCGTTCGTGAGACGTGGAATGGATATCCCTTTGTTCCCTGTTTTGAAATTCATAACTCGAGCGAAGTGTCAAATTAGCTCATTTTTTTACTGCATCATGACCAGTAGACACCAAATACGCAATTCTATGAAGTGAAAAGAAATAGCGATCTATCTGCGTGTTGTTGTGTAGTTTCCAATAACATGTAACTGAAGCAGGTAAGTGAATTTTAATAAAAAATACTAAAGCACAAAAAAACAAATCATTGGGGCATAAATCAAAGATATTGCGGAGATGTAATAAAAAACACAAAAAAATAAAACATACGTAAGCCAATACAAGCGCAAAACTTTGGTCAAGCGCGTGGAAGAATACCAAGATATGCCGAGAGTAGGCTTAACATTTGTTTTAACTAGAAGTATTATTATAACTGTCCTCACTACTGCGTGACGCTCGCTAAATGACCGACTAGCGGTCGCGCTGCATCGGCTAAATGACTCCTCAACGACGTTAATGAGCAGTGTTACCATACCAATGACCCCAAACTATAGTAATACTTGCAATGTTTAATATTTCTGTTTATTGAAATATTCGTTCCAAAGAAATACAGTGGTACTCTCTTGCATTTGACAAAAAGCTGCCACTTCGCTCCGAACTATGCACATAGAGATAAGCTTTGCTTATAAAAATAAAGGTTATGAGCAACCAGAAATGTGACTAAGCGTTTACATACAGTACACATATTACAATTTATCAGGTGATACTACATTTGGAAACAATATGTGACAAAATGAATTTTTACAACATCCTCCGGTAAAAAAAGAAAAAAAAACGCATTTACGCAACGTTTTTTATTTTAAGTTCTTGTAACATGCACTAGTCGTGTTTACACAGAGCTATTGCCTAGTTATTTTTAGTAATATAAGCGACTAATCATTTAGACAAGGTGACATTTGATCACGTACAAAAACACGAGCCTTTCCAGTAAAAGTAAATTGAATGGTATGTAAAATGGCGTGCCAAAACCGTCTAGGATACCCCCCCCCCCCCCCAAAAAAAAAAAAGAAAGGAAATAAACAGCAGAGTAAGTTTACAAGCATTTAATCATTTTGATGCTTGCTTTTTTAAATATAATATATAACGATATTTAATTTCGGTCGGAAACGACACCTGTGTATCTTCGTTATTCTTGGTTTGAATTACTTAATTAAAAATTTGATTTACACAAATCGATGTTCTTCATCTATAAATCAGTTACGTCAACGCTTCTTGTTGTAGCTTACAAAATATTAAAAAAAATGAAACCTAACAAACCGATCAGATATCTCGATCAGAGCAATCTGCTAAATTCGCCGTGGGGCTTCGTGAAGCGTTAAAAGCTTAAGCCTTAATGTATCAACTCTAATGCACTTTCGCTTCTAGTATTTATATTTAATTATGGTTTCCTTCCTATTTATTTTGAGCGTCAGATTTCAGACCATTGAAAACAAACTTACATGAAACTGCAATTATTGCCTCAAGTTTCCGAGCAGCGTTTATTATTTTTTTTCTTTTTAAAAGCGAGAATTCCATGCACTTGTGTGCAAGTACACCGTGCAAAAGTTTTAAGTTACTCTCAAGTTACTTCCGGGTTGTTACGAGTAAGGCGGAAAGCCTGGAAACTGAACCAAGCGTCCTGCTATTTTGAGCATTCCGACGCATTGCTGTACTCGAACGGAGAGAAGAAAACCAGCAGAGGCGCACGTTGCGGGTGACCACCGTAAGAGGTCGCCCGTCTCCTGGCAAGACTAGGCAGAATGACATTCAGGACAAGCGGACAGCGTCACCCTTTCGATGAGGAACAAAGTTGCATGCGGGCGAATGAACGAGGCACACATCAGCGTGTCGAACGAAACCAAAAAATATTATTCCCTCAATGTTTTTTTTTTTACCAATACGTTTGATTATATTTGGTTACGATGAAGATAGCAGGGCGCTTCTGGCGACAAGTTAAGAAGCACCACAGTTCCAGGTCCAAATGCATCAGTGTCGGCTACGGGTGTTTCATCTAATCAACGTATACTCTCGAAAGCAAGGGCCCCGGTGGCAGTAAAACGTCAAATTATACCATCCCTGATCACCCTTTCCCCTTCATCCTCAACCCCCTGCTCCAGGTCCTCCAGTCCGTATTTAGACATCGCTCACGATTAAAATGACACGAGGATTCTTCACGACCTTCGCGCAACAGCGAAGAAAGCGACGTAATCTTCGTCGCACCGCAGAACACGATACCGCAGAAGAAACGCGGCCATAAATAACGCGTCCACAGTCCTAAATAAACAACGCGCTCGCTCGCCTTCATAAAGGCCCTAATATGAAGGCACTTTGACTCACAAAAATGAAGGCCTCTTGAAAAATTGCTTACATTTCAAAAAACTGAGCTAGAAAACTAAGCTAGAAAAGGAAAAAAATACACGAAATTATTATATAAGCGTATAATGTATCTAAGCAAACGCCCTCCGCCTCTGCGTATACTCCGTTTGAGCTTAAAGCGATGGACCGCAGCGGACGGTATAAGACCTTTGCATCGCTTATCACCTGGGCGAAAAATGCTGAGTCACTGAGCTGGGGACGCACGCACAGCGTCGGATATATACCACGCAGCAGAGCAACAGCGCATGCTCACAGGGCGTTCCACAGCCCAGCAGACAAAGATGGCAGCGCGCAGAAGGCGATCTTTGCAAAGGTCTATACGAGCCATATCCCAGCCAATCCAACGCAGTCAACTTATCACGTGACTACGCCGTCCATAGTAACGTGGCGAAACAAAGTACCCACTACTCCGTTTACCCCCGAGCTGACGGTGCAACCCGGAGCTACGTCGGGTCCAACCAACCGCCTTTCTTTCACCCCCATGAGCCCGCTTTCTGCGCATGGGCGTATTATACGGGCGGGAGCTCGATCGCCTGGCGAAAGATAGACGTATATGACTGGTCCAGACCACGACCTACTCTGGTCCAGACTCCAGAAAGAGTCCATACGGAGAACAGGGGCCCTAATCTGGACACTTGGCGGAAAAATCGGCGAGAAATTCGGCAGCTGTGATTGGCCGGCGCCAAGGTCAAGTGTGGCGTTGGCCAATCGCGGCCTCCAGATTTCTCGCCGTCGCTTTCGCCAAGCGTCCAGCTTAGGGCCGCAGGTCTTCTGCTTCTTGCGCGCAAGTTGCGGTGACGTCAGAACGACACCGAGCTCTGATTGGCTTTGATGTGAAAGGAGTGGGTAGACCTCAATGCTAGATGCCTCAAAATCTACCCCCAATTTTTTTTAATCAGCCAATAAGAGCTTGGGGTTCTGATATCGTTGCAACCCCTGTGCAAGGAGCAGACGAACTTTCGCACCGCATACTTCGTTTCAGGCCGAGTTCGACCGCAGCCGTCGCTATGAATCGACGCAGCCTATCGAGCAGCGGCAAAAATGCATCGTCATGACGCTTGTCGTCTAATGCGTCAGCATCAGCGGCTAAACTAGTTGTTCGCGCCAAATGCGCCGTGAAACTGCGCTGTCTTTTTTTTTTTTTGCACGATTGGTTTTTAGAAGGTGACGGAAAGGTTTCAGAGTTGGGAAGTAATCCGTTGCCTTTTCGAGAGATTTTGTAATTGCCATGCTACGTTTTGTCGCGGCAGTAATTTGTAACGTAATTTCGTTGCCAGATATTGCTAAGGGATTCCTTTAGTGACTGTTTACTTACAAAAAATATGAACGTAATACGGAACGAGCAATATGAGCAGGCAATTCAACAGCATAAAGATAGAGAGTTTAACAAAACAGAAAACATCGTAAAAAGCA
The DNA here is from genome assembly GCA_037355805.1 of Ixodes ricinus. Lineage (NCBI taxonomy): Eukaryota > Metazoa > Arthropoda > Arachnida > Ixodida > Ixodidae > Ixodes > Ixodes ricinus. Next base: position 11,403 of record JAZHYW010038762.1, on the reverse strand, counting down.
GAACGACCGAAAAAGAAAACACGTTTTTTTTGTACGATTGGTCGTTAGAATTATTAGTAAAAAAGAGAAAAGAAACAGGAAACGTGCAAAAAATATAGAAATAAGAAAGAAAAAAGAGAAAAAGGTCGAGACGACAACGTTGTTTCTTTCCATCGCCTCTCTTCGTCGTACTTGTCTTCTTTTCTTGCGTATGAGAAATAGAAGGTAGTGTTGCGGAACATTTTTGAAAACATCAAATTTGTTTCTATTGTTTATGTTAATAAGCGTACGGAAAAGTAGTAACGTGAAAGTAATTCGTAACGTAACGAGTAAAATAATCCGTTTCCTTTTCAGCGAAAGTAATTTGTAACGGTAGTTCGTTACATTTGAGGCTCGCGTTAACATGCAATTGTAATCCGTTACATTTTTTCAAGTAACGGGCTCAAGTCCGAAGGAAACGCTCAAGAATGACGGTCGCCGTGACAAGGCACTTTTGCCCCTGCCTGTTTCGCTCCATCGGATCAACGTCCACTGCGAGCGGACTAAGTCTGAAACGTAGCGTAGGTTTCACCCCACTGTCAGCTTAGGGGGCGAGCAGAGAATACTAAGCAGCACAACCCGTGTGGCTCCAGTGTAACTCAAAATAGCAACGACTGGTATATACAGAAAGGCCGGGAAAAATTGGGAAATTGGATAAAGAGATGGGACAGCGGGAGAGAGAGAGAGAGAGGATCCGGGGATGAAAAAAGGATCCTTTGGCGCAGTGGAGGTGCGCTGGGCGGTCGGGACCACCGCAGCTCTTGACCGATGTTTGAGCGCTCGGTGGCGGTCAATCTTGACCGCGCCGAGAGGGCTTCGGGTACGGCCCATTCGCTGTCCGCCAGGGAAAGAAGGCTGGCCTTTGTGGGGAAGATTAAATAGGGAGCTGGAGACGAAATCAAAGAAGGAGAGGGGGGAAAATCGAAGAGAGTCGAGCCTTAATGTTTTTTTTAAATAAGGCGTTTAGCAGTTTGCGCCAAGTTGTGTGCAACAAAAAATGCGTGCGAAAACGAATGGCAGGATACAAAGAGCAATGAAAATTGAGAAGGTCATTTTTTTTTGTGAATGGAATAAAAGCAGAACAACTTTATATTTGACGATGATGTGAAAAAAAAGAATAAAAATGGAGATTGAGGTAAGGCAAAGGAAAAATTGAAAAGTGGAGGGAGCATCTTATATGTATGGTAAGTGACTAAATAAATGCGGTTGCTGAGTTTGAGGCGTTGTCTCTCACATCTCTTTTTTTTTATCCTTTTTTCTATTTTTTTATCTCGGGCAATTTTAGGGCATGGTTAACTTACGGAAGTTTCTCGGCATTCTTGCTGTTTATTTTTACCGTTTACGAGCTGAATATCTAGTTTCACGAGAGATTCAAAGGCCTTCAGATTGAAGGCTTTAAAGGAATCGGTGAATCAATTCGCGAGCTGTAATCTGCGCATGCCCAGGCCTAGACATTGATGATTCTCTTAAAGTCTTTCGCATCGATTGCCTTCGAATGGTTCGTGGAACAGTGGTGTAAGGCATGGGAAATAACTGTACACCCGAAGAACGAGACAATATAGAAAACGAAACGCAAGGCGCAAATAACGGAGTACTAGTGCCAAAGCTAGAAGAATGCGGAAAGACCAAATTCGTACAAACGGATTTTTTACTCCTCCCGCTTCCTAATCCAAAGATGACACAAATCAGACGGGAAACAAAATGCATGCACCTTCACCCAGAACATGAAGACGAGCGCGGTGCTCCTAGGCGACAGACTGCGAACTGGTATTGTTTTCCTTCCAAACAATAAACTACTTAAGTTCCACTTAAAAAAAACAGTATCATAATCAACGATAAAAGAAAGCTGCTATCACATTTGTTGTTAACGTTTATAAAAAAACAGACACAGAAAAATATAGTTGACAGATCAAAAGAGAAGCTCGATGCAATAGACCAAGTTCACCATCAACATGCTCGAAACCAAGCAAAATAAACTAGATCAACTGACAACGAAACATGCAAAAGTAGACGGACAAAAAAAGGGGGGGAGGGGGGGGGCAAGCATCAGATGGTCTATATCGTGCGTGCGTGCACTCATGCAATCGCAGTTATTGCACTCGTTCTTGGCTGCCGCCGCCTGCCACGGCCCCGAGCTGCAGCAGCCCCGGCAGCGGCTTCACCGCAGCGCTGCTCGCTCTCCCGCTCCCTCGACCGACGGCCGGCGGCGGCACGACCACGGCAGCGTGTTCCCGCGTCGGTGCGTGGCAGGAGAGCCGCGGCGCTGCCACCACCGCTGCCGCCGGCACTGACGTTTGTTTGCTTGCTTCCACGGCGGGTCCGTCCAGATTACTCGTCCTTGGCCGTTACGGAACCGAGGAGGCTGGGCGCACGAAAACGAGGGCCGAAGCACGCTAGCGTAGAAAACGGCTTCCTTTTCTTTCTTTTTCTTCATCTTTTTTACGTGGCTGTTTACTGTAGCTTTCCCCGATCATTGCCAAAAATAATAGGAAAACGAAGAAGAAAAAAAGCGCGGAGCGGGAAGCTTTCGCATCGATGGATGGGGGAGATGTTTGAGGTGTCTTGATAGCGCGGCGGCTGCCTCTGTGTTGTTCTTGCTGCTTCTGCATGCTGCTGCCCGGGTTGCTGGTTCCCCGCGTTTGTGTGCTCAACGAGTGAGAGTCGATACTCGGATGATTGTGTGCGGCGTCGGAGAGAGGATGGCGCATAGCCTTTCGCCCCTAATGTAATGAGTGGGCGGCTGGGCTTGCTCCCGGTGAGCGACCTTGGTGGTCCCTGTAGTCGGTTATAAGTCAAGAAGGTAGCGGCAAATGCCCCTCAAAGGGATTCTTGTATTCCTCCGCCACCAATCGCGACCCATCGTGTCCCTGACGTCACGACCTGCGCGAACCAATCTTGTTCATGCAAACAAATATTTTCAACATGGCTGCCGGGCAGATTGTCTACGACTCCAGCTTCTTGCAGAAATTATCCTGCTCTTTCGTAACCGCGTCCACTTCTATTTGCAATAGGTTCTGCGCGACAGGCAGCGTGAGAATCCAGCGATATGGTATTGCCATCGAAAAGTTTGATATGAGCGTAAGGCTTAGCATCGTGCGTTCGACGCCGTCTCCTTCTTCGTCTGCCTCAGATTGCGTCTCTAGTCTCTCTCACATTGTGACTGGCATTGACTTTTCTTAGCAGTGGTTTCCGTGGAGTGACGTTCAAATGCAGTGGTCACCGAACCCTTTTTTATAAGTGTAGTGGGCTGTGTGGGACGGGCATGAGTGAACCGCCAACGCAGTGAATGTCTTCACCAGATTTCGACCGTGTCTTTGCTGACGTTAATAAATAGCCTGTTTATTGAAATGAAGCGTTCAAAGCAGTATCTATCCATCCGTGGAAAGTGGCGTCCTTGTCAATTTTTCCGTCGCATTCACCTGCACGGTAATCTATGCTCGGATGCATTCTCGTTGGCAATATTTAGCTGTTACATACATGTGGCATACAAACAATAAAGCCAGTGATGCGTGTGTTACAAATCTTTAATTGATATTGTTTTGAACGATATGAAGCGTATGCATTCTTTCTGAAAATATTCAGAGAATTTGAGTGAAGGAGGTCTGCCTCTTTCAAATGCTTCCAAGCATTCTGTTTGCTCTCAGAGCGCCTGTCAGTCGTATGTCTTTTGCTTCCAAACCCGTGCACGTGACGCGTGTACCCCCACTCGCGTCGCGGCGTATAGTTCACAAACAGACGTGACACCCCTAAGGCATTACCGTCAAACATACACAAACTTCCCAATTCACTTTAGAAGGAAAATTTAGTCCACACTCTTTCGATTGCAGCAATGGTTTAATTATTGTCAGCAGCAGTGAAGTATGTCGATACAAATTGAGTGCAAGGGCAGTTTCCCTTCAATTCATGGATTGGTGGCTTTCTTATATGCGAAATATTTAACTAAAAATTCAAAAACATACCGAATATCCAGATGTCCTTACCTCGGTTCAAATGCAAGCTGCATAATGGCTTGCCTTTATAACAATAAATTGGCAATGTTCGAATCAAGCAACTGATCGAACCGCCTAATTACGTTTCTGACGTATGTTTACCGATGCATTATACCAGGCCGTAGCCGCGAACAAGCTCTTCAGATTCTGCCATCGTCTCTCGGGTCTGTCTTGGGAAAGTCCGACTTGTGTAGGAAACAAATATAGAACTTCTTCTTGAAGGCAACTTCGCAGTCCTCATTATCAGAGCTTCCATGGAACCATCAGAAGGAAAGGTCCCTGTCGTTTAATCGACGCTCGTTTCATCGACACACGTTTCGTCGACAACGTTTTATCGACACTCTTTTCATCGACGCTGATCATTTCATCGACACTACCGCACGGTGCTGTGAAGTTTCATAGACACGCAAATTGCACGCTGTATGAACATTTCGTCGCGCGTGCATCACTCGGGCGCGTGTTAAACTACCCGACCCACCCCTTTGACGACGCTTCGCTGCGACAGTCTGCGGCAGTTCATTACGAAAGTGTGAACCCACCTGGCCTACCCGTACATGCCTCGCGGCTGCGTGTACGGGTGCTCCGTACCCGTGAACGTATCGTCGCTCACCGGCAGACCATGGCGCACACCTAACCAAAAAAAAAATATATATATATATATTGTCAACGAAACGTAAGAAAGGTATGTCATTGAAACGATCTGTCGGTAAAACGTCGCAGTGTCGATGAACCAAACCGTCGGGGAAACATCGTTCGATGAAACAAGTGCCACCTGCAGAAGTAGTCTGTTTCCGAGCCACTTCACTTCAACACCATCGCAACTGGCATCATTTTTAAATTCCCATTGCCAGACAAAATGCACTCTAAACAGAAAAATAAAATGAATTTCACGTCCTCTGCTGTTAAAGTTCACCACCTAGAATTGGATAAGGAGCAGCTGGTTCTGTCCCTGTCAGGCAATTTGAAATGGTATCTGGTCTGGACAATGACTCGTTATTGGCGATATAGGTGCAAAATTATGACAAGTACAGCGAGCCTGGGTCTGAGAGTTAAGGGTTAACGTAGGGCTGCCCAAGCCTTTGAGGGGAATGGCGAGTGCACACAATACAATACAATACAATACACTTTATTTTCTTTTTTGAATACATTTCGCTCTGTACCCACGTAAGCCAAGAAGGCTTGTGTGTGGGACGCGGCAGGTGACTAACAACCAGACTTTTTAAAGTTTTAACTCATTCTATGAGTTTAAACAAACCAAACAAATTATAAGAAAAGAAGCGGTTCATACACACGTGCACTATAACCGGTGGAACAGGCCTCTATTAGTACATACTGCTATTTAGTAATATATCTCAAAGCGTTGTTTTAATAATCAATATAGTAATTCATACAGTGGTTACGGTCGTATGTTGGTACTTTTTACTAATTCGCACTTTGTTTAATTTTTCTGTTCACTAATCCATATGCTTGCCATTTTTTTCATTGCATGTGGATATTTGCACTCAATCAGCTCCTCAGGTAGTTGGTTAAAAAGTTTAGGCACATAATAATTTCTTGTAGCCTCTCCATACTTTGTCTTTATTAATGGTTCAAAATATTTCCTATTTGGTCGCAATGTTCTTTCTTTAACAGTTTCTATTTTGTGGTAGTTGGTTAAAAAGAATTTTGTGATTATGTCATATTTCAATTGATCACTAAAATAAAATACGCCTATTTCTTTATGTATATCATCTATTAAGTCGCTTCTTTTTTTGATTTGGTAACCCATTCTTCTGAATATCTGTTTTTGGAGAGTTTCAACTTTTCTTTGTAGGTATTTAGCACAGTGCCCATAAACAGTTATTCCATATTGTATTACAGATTTTCCTAACGAGTTATAAATCATTTTAAGTACAGAATGGGGGACCATATCCTGAATGTGAAACATATATGCCATCAGAGTCCTTAATTTTTTGCAAACTTGCTCTATGTGTGAGTCCCATTTAAGATGTTGGTCTATATACATTCCAAGGTATTTTACATTTTTTACATATTCAATTGCTGGGCATGAACAGTTATTACAATTTTTATCGTGCATTTTAATGGGTAATTCAGTTAATAGTATTTTTCTAGGGTCTCTAAAGCACATTATTTGAGTTCTTGAAGTATTTACGATAATCTGATTTTTACAGTACCACTGAAAAATATTGTGAATATCTTCTTGTACTTCTCGAACGGCAACTTCGTAATTGTTGTGGGCGTATTCAATTACTGTATCATCTGCAAACTGGATTAATTTGCTTGTTAGTTTTACTTGCGCAATCTCATTGATATATAAATTAAACAGTAGAGGGCCCAGAACTGTACCTTGAGGTACTCCTTGTTTTACTCTAATTGTCCTACTATATTTCGATCCTAGTCTCACTATTTGAAATCTGTCTAGAAGATAATTTTGTAACAAGTCATGTACTTTTCCCCGAATCCCTATGCTGTACAATCGATCTAATAAAATAGAGTGATTTATCGTTTCAAATGCCCGTGTAAAATCTATAAAAACGGCTAATACATATTTTGTACAGTCAAGGTTTTCATATACAGTACAATCTCGATAAACGGAACCTGAACGGACCAGGAAAATCTGTTCCATTTATCAGGAGTTTCATTTATTGAGAGTATGTAGTGTAGTGTAGTGTAGTGTACACTTAAAATGTTGAATGCCAGCTTAAATGCTGTTTCCACGAGTGCACAATTTGTAAACACCAGCAAGTGAATGTAGAAGGCAAAATAATACAAAAACACCAAATTGCTGCTTTTGTATATTCACACAAACCGTGTAAAAACGTTGAAGCAATATTCATGTTCTCCATTTCCCTCTTTGCCTGCTCTCCAGGGTGTCTCTAAAAACAATCACTCACTGAGTAGGAAAAACGAGGAGATCTTGGTTTGTTTAAGATCCAGCAACCTTTTTCTTTTCGAATGACGTCATCCATGGCTGAGAGGGTCTGTAGGTGGACTTCGTTGCAAGCACCGTTTTCGTGAAGCAACCGCTACAGAAATCATTAATGACTTCGATCTTTTTTCTAACGTGAGCGCATGGTGTTGTCGCTTCGTGGCCGCCATCGCAGAAAGGTAGGACACTAGGCCTAAGGTGTGAGCAGAAGCTTTGTTGAGCCAAGCTCACCCAGACATAGCCAACTTATGCGTAAATCCCAAAAACCATGCGTGCATGCTAATTTTGGGCAATAAAGCTAATAAATATTAAGAACATTTTTAATACTGTTTTATTACTCAAGAGTTATTTTTCTTTTCTGCGATAGCGAAAAATATGTCGGCGACAAAGTTTCGTTTTCGGTTCCGTTTACCCGGAGGCGCGAGAATTTGAGTTCCGATTAACGGGATTACTTTACATTGCATGAATACAAAACCAAACAACTCCGAGATAGTTGTTTCGTTTAGTAACAACAATTCCGTTTAAGCTGATTTCCGTTTAACGAGATTCTACTGTACATAATAAAAAAGGTCTTCAAAAGATCTGACGTTCCCATTTTTCTCTGAAACCATATTGCGTATCAATTAATATATTATGTTTCGCGATAAAACTCCGAAGTATTTTATTGATGTATTTTTCCATTATATAATTAATTACCGAGAGTATACAAACGGGTCTATAATTAAGTAATTTATTTTTCTCGCCCTTCTTATATATTGGCCGAACAATAGCAGTCTTAAGTTTTTCAGGAATGATACCACTTGAGAATATGCAGTTATATAGCTGGATCAGAACTGGCTTTATTATGTGGATGTGGCATTTAATGTCCCTTGCCCTTATTTGATCGTATCCCACTGCTTTATTAGTTTTGATTTGCCCCACGATTTCGATTAGGTCGTTCTCAGTCATCTCTGGAAGAAAAAGTGAATCACAGATTCTGATTTGATTAGGCTGCTTTTCTGTTGGCATAGAGCAAAGTTTTTCAATTGATTGAACATATTCTGTATTGAATTCATTTGCAAGCATTTCCATGTCATGATAATTTCCAAAGTTAACTTTAATTACGTCTTCTATCGATTTTTTCCTTTTTCGTCCTAGCAGTTGATTGACGAGTGACCAGCATTGTGCTATGTTTTTTGTTTCTGAAAATTTGGTCCAGTAGTAATTTCTTTTCGTACATCTTATGACGGAAGTCACTTTGTTCCTAATTGCTCGATAATTTGTTTTATATGTTCTATTATTCGGAAAACGCTTCAAGAGCTGCCAGGCCTTCGTTTTTTCCTTTATTAGGTCGTCTATCTCCTTAGTTATCCATTCATTTTGTTCTTTACGTCTTTTTATGTTACTTTTTTGTGTTGATTTTTCATAAATCTGTTTAAATATGTCTATAAGTTGGTCATAAAGTTTTACTGGATTTTGTTCTTTAGAAATTTCTTTCCAGTTGATTTCCTGTATGTATGTATCTACTTTTTTATTATTAATAAAGGAACTTTCAACATATGTTTGCCGTGTAGTTTTAAAGAAGTTTGAAATAGTTACTGCCACAAAATAGTGGTCGGCTACTTTCTCTGTGATAACTTGTCCCTCAGATTTCCCTTCTTTTGTCCGTGTATGTATATGGTCAATGCATGATTGAGTTAGTCTCCCTCCATATATTTCCTCTCTTGTGAAATCCTGTATAATCGGCTCTAAACCGGATAGTACCATGCTATCAAGGTAACTATTTGTCATCGGATTCGACCTATGTGTGTCAATGTTTATGTCACCTACTACAATCATATCATTGTCTTCATTCTCGTTTAACCATTTATTTATGTCATCTATGAATTCACCTATATTTCCTTGTGGCGCTCGATACAGACTTAATACTGAAAATAGTTTTCCGTTTTTTCAAGTTCGACGTGAAGAGCCTCTGTTGAGGAGAATTTCATCTTTTTGCTTTTCTTTATTTTTAATTTCTGATTTATTATGACCATAGTTCCACCTCCTTTTCGGCCGTCTCTACTATGTGACAACACTTCAAAGTTATCAAAAACAAACAGTGTCTCTTCCTCAGGCTTTATATTTGTTTCCGAAAATACAAGAACATCTAACTTGTCTAGGTAAGGTTCCACCAAACTGTTAATTTCATTCCAGTGCTTCTTCAAACTGCGGACATTGGCGTGTAATAAAACAAAACAACCATCATCAACAGTAGCGGATACACTTGTCCACCACTTTGTAAAAGATGAATACGTTTGTTTTCCATCCATTTTGGTTTTATCTTATTTTATCGATATCACTGTGCGTCTTGATACGAATCGCTCGATCACCGTCCTGTTTCCTTACATAGGTGCAACCACCTTTGTGCCACGTGTAGCGATATCCCAGTGATTTAGCTTTTTCCTAGCTTCGAAAAAAGCTTTTTGTTTATTTCGGTTAGGTTTTCTTGCAAATAAATGTTGTCGCTAGAATCTTCCGATCGCAGTTTGTTCTTGTTTTTTAGCCATTCATCTCGTCTGCTCCGGTTCAAGAATTTAATCATTATCGGGGGCGTTTTTCCCTTTCTTGATGGAACGCGGTGCACTGCTTCAACATCTTCTTTCTTTAATCTCGTTACTTGCAGTTTATCCGCGACACAACTCAGTTTTTCCATTAGGTCCTCGTGTTCACTGACAAGAATACCATGGACTTCGATGTTGTTTAACCTGCCGTATTGCTCGAGGTTGTTTAGGTCTTGCTTTAATTTGTTGATTTCTTCGTTAGTTGGGCTAGTTTCTTCAATTTTTTCACTCTTGTTTTGATCTCGGTCATTTCTGCTTCTTGTACGGTTAGTTTTTTCATAGCCTCGTCGTATCTGTCCGACATTCTTTGTACCTTTCTTTCAATTTCTTGTACAGTTTCTTTTACACTGGCCAATTCGTCGACCTTCTTTTCTAGTGGACCGAGAACCACTAACATTTGCGCGATTTCTGCTAATTTCTTGTGAATATCAAGTTCGCCATGTGATGTATTTGTTTCCAAATCGCTTGGTTTCGATCGCTTTTTCGAAATGCGACATGTCTGACATACCCAGCTCTCTCTCAGGCTAGTTGATTCTTTTTTTCTTTCACTTTACTCTTGGGCACACCAGAGCAATTTCCTAAATGATAGGTGAATCGACATTCAATACACTGTATGTCCTTGCCATCTCCCTCCAACTTTTGATTACAGTTCAAACAAACCTCATCATTTTCACTCCCTGAAGCCATTCACAATACCAAAACACCCCTCGCAGTCAGCAGCAGGTTTTTTCTTTTTTTGAAAAAACAGCGTAATGTGTGATTTTTGAGTTCTCACCTGTAAAAGTTTGGGTGTTACTATCTGGTGTAGCTCCTGCCGCTGACTGCGATGGCTGCCTGGTGGGAAGCTTCTTTTATCCCTTCTAGATGACGTCACGGTCCCGTGACCGCTGTTGCCTTTCGTTGATCCTTGCTGCTGCGTCGTCCTCGGCAGCGATTTCGTCAGCGATGATCACTATCGGCGGCGTCTTTCGGTGGGGCTCTTGGTCCCGTTACCGATGATGTGTTTCGTCGGTCCCTTGTTGCTGCCTGGTCATGGGCAGCGGCAGCGGTCCTTCCGATATCAGTGCCGGTGGTTTCTGTAAAAGTTTGGGTGTTACTATCTGGTGTAGCTCCTGCCGCTGACAGTGGAAGCGACCACCTAACTATCTGATCTTGTTGCAAGCCTTAAGACCTCAGCCTTCAAAGGTCCCTGCATACGATTTGTCATATGGGATAATCTTCAGCAGCCCATTAGAAGGACCTACGATTCCGCTCCCACCAGTACATCCCCAGGCCTTCCAGAGGCGACCCACTTGATCCGAGTGCAATAAGGCACCTCAAATAGTTGTCTATACGCATATAATCTCTGGGCCAGTTGACGGGGGCACTTCAGCAGCGCCAACAGGAAAAGGATTACCCCTGTTACAAACTCAGCTAATTGAACCACAGCGTCACCCACCCCCCTCCCTGGCTACCGTCCTGGTGCTGACACACGTTATTCTGATTCTCAGGTAACTCGGTCGTGTGGAATGGCCACAGACGTCCCATTTATGCTTGGAGAAAGATCACTGGCAGTAGAACTTCGCCACTCCACAGTGATGACACACGTTATTGTGACTAGAGCGTCTCAGTCGTGAATGGCCACAGACGTCCCTTTGCACTTCGAAACAAACCACTCCAGTACCAGGCTTTTTGCTCTTCACTGTGCAAAACACATGGTATTTTTATTCCAGAGTTAGGCTCCATTGCGTGAACGGCCATAGATGTCCCATTTGTGCTTTAAAGCAGGCACCAGCAGTGATCTGTTGTGTCGTCTTTCTTAGAAAAACTGAGATTATTTGCATTCAAAATCAAGATTTGTCGCATAGAGAAGATGTTTTGACAGCAGGAAGCCAATATGGCATTT
>JAZHYW010038761.1:0-64550 GCA_037355805.1 Ixodes ricinus | reverse complement strand
CTGATTCATGGCGCAGTGGAATGTATAGACCAGCTTAGACATTAACGCAATTAAAAGAAAAGTTTGTCTGGTGGCTGCCATATCGAAACGCCATGGACAATGCTATACGGCAACGAAGCAGAGAAGCAATGCAGCATGAGACACGGAAATTCAGTCGTGGACAAGATCGACAGTCCGATTTCACAGTATATGAGTGGTCCTTAAAATGACCGTTTTGTGTTCCGAGATGTCGAACGCTTTCTCCTTTATGTTTGTGCTAAGCTTCGTCAAGGGGCTCAACACCAGACAAGTCACTCTGGTATGGGGTGTCTTCTCCATCTAGCTGGATGATGATGGACTGAGTGGCACTTATGGCACCGTCTCGTCTGAGTGTTTATGCACTGTCTATAACGTGCCTCACAGCATTAATCCAGTTGTCAGTGGTGACCTTGCCAACTTCGTAGAGGAGTGTCCCCACGTCGATAATCTTGGATGTCATGCTTCGTGCAGCAACGCCGCTCTTAATCTGGGCCCATATCAGTTCAATGGGATTGAACTAGCAGTGATACGGTGGGTACCTGACACAGTGCAGCCAGCCGTCTAGGCAGCAGTGTCCACACGATACTTCAGGTGCTGTGGCTTCCCCAATGCCACACTGTCGAGGAGCTGCTTCTTCAGCACCTTGGGGTCCCATGCAATATTTTTAGACGTCCAGCCACTGTCGGATGTCGTCCTTGCGGAAACTCGTCGTCGGCAATGGTTCCAACCGCCGTGAATGGTAAGAAGCGTTGTCCATGGCGATAACATTTCCTGTCGGCAGTTTGTCGAGGACACAGTCGAACCACTTCTCACCGGTCTTTTGGCCACGGAACACGTCCAGGAAGCCGTCGACGTAGCCGTCCTTGTTGCCATTGAGGGTGACGATAAGGCGCTGGCCTTTCCCCAATGGCTGCTTGAGGTCCGTCGAGAGACCACACATGAAGGCGTCGTGAGACGAGATCACGGTCGTGTCTACCCACACACTTGCGACGTGTGCCCTGCCGTCACCCACGTCTCGTCCAGGTAGAAGATCTTCCGACCATCTTGTCGCTGACGTGCGATCTCATGCAGGTAACTCCAGGGCCAGGTGACGATGTCCTCTCGTTCAAACAGTCGCGAGTTTCGTTCCCTCTTGTCATGCTCGAATCCGATGTCATGGAGAAGGCGACGCACGGTCCAAGCCTTCGACGAGGAACGTTCCGTGCTCGTGCAGAATTCGGCCGTTATCTTTTTGACTGTGGGGGCCTGACTCCGTCTAAAGACGCGGTGGACGCACGATCTCAGCGCGCACAACGTGAAGTCACCGTACTTGAATTTGCGCCGCCTCTTGCCTTCAGTTTACTGGACGCTTCCGAGAGGGTGTCACAACTTGTTCCTCGGTAGCTTTCGCCTTCGTTTTGATATCCAGAATGGTCCGTACACTAACGCCGAGCAGTTTGCTGACTTTGACGCAGGACTTCCCACAGTGAGGCCTGGCTGGCCGAGCTTGGCGGGCGGTGCGTTTCGCACCTGAACGTTCCCGTTCACTCATCAGCTGCCGTGCAACTCGGTTGAGGACATCGCCGCTCTTACGTCTTCTGTAAAGGCGCCTTGGCATTGACGGCGAGGCTGCACCAGACTCTCTTGACAAAAAATATTCACAGAAATCGCATTCCGCTGTCTCCACGTTGGGGTTTATAACGGAAAACTGGCCACTTCCGGATTTGTCAAGACCCGAAACGCAGCGGTTTCTGGGTTTTCTCCGCTTTCCATGTTTAACGAACGCAGCGAAAATACGGAATGCACCTAATTCGTGTAGGAAGGTGTATCAAGCTAAAACCAACAACCATATAGGCATTACTTACAAAAATTACAATTTAAATTTATTTGCAGAGCAAAGGACGCGTTCTTTTTTACTCCTATTTCATATTATTGCACTGCTGCTCCAACTCAGGTCTGTAATAGACAGGAATTTTTTTTATCTCTTTAGTAGCGAACAATTTTCGTTTCCACTAAATCCTTTTTTACTTTAACCTTCCGGAGCGAGTAATCTAAAATCCTAAAATACATAATTTGCCTTGGCTAGGTGTTGCAAGCTGCCGCCCGCTACAAAAATCTGTCTGTAGCCAATATCTACCCATTGGAGCAGAAAGGGCGTTTTCAGTGAAGCATTTTCTCCACTGCGGAGGCGTTTAAAGCGGGCGCATCACGCTTGGAGGGAGGAGCTTCTACTACGTTCTTGACTTGTAACCAACCATAGAGCTCTCTCTTTTTTCCTTCGGTTCTCGGTGTCATGCGGTGCCGTGGTTCCAGCACGTGCCAATACATCGTACGAGAGACGGTCTTCAAACAATCTGAGACGTGTTTCTGGCTGGTCGAGTCACGTTCATCATACAAAAAGTGTGCGGAAACATGTTCAAAACATACAAACGTACGAAGCAAACATGCTTGAAAGTGTTCCCTTAGATTATGTCTGTTCGTCGATGTATGAGAGTTGACACCGTGTTTTTCGTAGGATGTTCGAGCGGCGTGAATGCGGCAATGCGGAGAGCAAGTCGTCTGCTTCTTGCTCAGGAGTGGCGGTGACGTCAGAACGACGCCGAGCTCCTATTGGCCGATTGAAAAAAATAGTGGGTAGACCGCAATGCTCCATGCCTTGAGGTCTACCCACTATTTTTTTTCAATCAGAGTCAATCAGAGCTCGGCGTCGTTCTGACGTCACCGCCACTCCTGCGCAAGAAGCAGACGACTTGCTCTCCCGCACAGGCGCGAGTTCGGGAAAGACTGTGCGGTCTCGCACCACTCGTCCCGCTCATTTATGTGCTCCGTTTCAAAGCTGCGATGAACCCCGGGCGACGCGACGAGCCATCCCAGCCATTCCGACGCTGTGAACGTGTCACGTGATTACGCGTCGCTGCGCCGCTCCCGAAGATCAGGTGACACTCGCGCGACGATGGATTGGCTTAGATGGCTCGTCCCGTCCTCCGGAATCCATCGTATACGATCGAGCGGAGTATATTGCTCTTCCGCGCATCGCGAATAGGTCGAGATCATTTTTTTTGTGGACCTATGTATACGTTTAAACACTAATGACCGGATGAAGTGGAGGAGAATGACACGATGGATGGAGGTAGCATGGGGCAACCGCGCGTGCGCCGCATTGATTCTTGTACTTTGCTTCCGATCGTCTGTTTTCCAAGTGTTTGTTTGGTTGGCCGCCGGAGCTGCGTCGCTAAGCGTATGAGCTGCTCGATGCTCTTCGCCATCAGCAGTGCAGCCTCTTGCGTGGCCCTGGAACTGGGGGGCCGCGTTATCAGCGATGTCCCAATCGGTGCTTCGTTCTAACGTAATGTAGTACGCTGTAAGCGTAATCGTCTTTGTCCTAATCGACGTCATTTGGGTACAAATTATCCGGTTAATCTTCGCCTCGCTTCTTCTTTCGCCCATCTGTCGAAGTAGGATTTCTTGCCAAGCGCTTTCTTTTGTGTACAGCTTTTTTCCCGGCCCTACCTTCATCTTCTACTGTTCGTTCTTAGCGCTTGCTTTCTTCCTGAAGCAAAAAGTGATATTTCCTAAAAGAAAACACACACGTGCAGAACACGCGTGCGTACAAAGGTTGACTCGCATTTCACACACACACACACGCACACACACGCAGACACAAACACACACAGACACACTCACTCACTCTCTCTCACACACACATACACACACACACACAGGTTGCCGTGCGGCAAGCACATCGCGCGACAAAATGAACGCTCGTCTCACCAGAATATTTATTGTTCTGCTATTTATCAAACAGATTGCTTGGCTCACCGTGGATGTGACATTCACGATGGGCAAAGCACCATAGAAAACCACGGAATCCATTCGACTGTCTTAGGAGAGCGTAGCATCGGAAGATATAAATTGATGTTGCCCTTCAAAGACGCGCACGAATTGATTTTTAGAAATACAGATATACATGCCACCATCATTTTATAGTATTAAATGCGTTAGCATTTATCGTCCTGGTGCATGCAACCGTCTTTCGTTTGGACAGACGTGATTTGGACCTTTACTGGACAGGACTGGTTTCGTGATACCGCAGAGCCGATCCCGTCGTGCTCTTTTGCTCCGTTCGTTCGCTCGTTACGTTCACTTTCCTCTTACGAGGGGGAAAGTCTTCTGACACGCTTCCAATGACGCACCGAGGGAGCGGGAGGAGGGAATTGAGCGGCCGTGGGGTCGCACAACATACGCGAAAACGTAAAACCACGAGGCGCAAAGACGACACCCTTTGCGTGAAACCGCCGACACCGGAACGAAAAGATTGGTTTTAGAAGGAAACAGTGTGCGGACGGAACGTAGGCGGCGATCTAGGAAGCTGTGGTGGCTGTGTCCCAAACCGGCGTCGCCCGGGAGATCAGACTGGCGAAGACAACAGTATGCGGACCGTTGCGAGGTTGGGAATTCCCAACCTTGGCTGAGTCGCCACCCCTGGGCTAACTGCTAACGCATTTCGTCGCGAATCAGCATAGCGACAGCAGATATTTCAGCATCATTTTCTTTTTCTATTTTGTGTGCAAAAACGGAAGGCTCGCAGCTGTTTGCCGGTGTTTTGTTACCATGTCGTCTTTGTTTTTGTTTTTTATCTCACGTAAACGATCTGCCGTACTCAATATAGGAAGCAATAGGGATACAAATTGGAATAAAGAGCATAAACAAATTGACTGCCAAGTGTTTTTTTTTCTGCAACGGGGTCGCGCAGACGTACCTTAGAAGGTACGTCTCGCAGTTCTAGGCATTACACTGCAGCCGTTTTGTGCCTTGTCGTTTTCCTTATCTTCGCAGCACAACTAGTTGGTTGTACGTGGTGCCGCAACGAATGCCTCTATTTTAACAACAATAAGCAACAATAAAAGAAAGAAAAGAGCAAGAAATGAATGTGCTTAAAAAATCACAAACGCCATAAAAGAAAAAGGAAACAAGCCTAAAGTGTGAATGAAACGTAACAGTCGTCTTTTACAAACATTAACACTTGGTTACATCACATTTAATTTGCGACTGCCTGTGGTTACAGTTAATTCCTTCAAAAATTCGAAACCGAGGAGGAAAAAACACATTCGAGAAATAGCGATTCCTGTTCTACTTGCTTTCACGTTTCAAAATTTGCGATAGTAGCTACTGATCTTGTGTCGGCTGTTTCCTGTTTATGATTTTTATTTCAAAGCCTAGTGAGCTATTAGTGGGCGGCCGGAAGTTCTTTCTGATTGTGGATAAAAGCGACCCGAGCTTCCTTCGCTCTGTATACGTACAACTGATAACGTTTTGTTTGTCAACTTTCCCCTCGCTTTGTTTCCGTTGACCTTGCGTAACGCACTATTCGCGCTTGTTGATAAAGGGAAGCTCGAATGAGAGACGGTGGTAGTTTTGTTTACGTTTCGCTTGCGGCTTAATGACGCAGTCGCGGAAGCTGCGGGGTTTGTGAATGCAAAAAACAGAATGCTTTGAGCTCTCTTTTCCCCTCGGCGTTAGCCTCCAACGTGGGTGTACGTATTATTCGGAGTGAAATTTTGAAGATCTTTCAATGGTAAGCTGTTTTATATGAAGACGGACGAAACATAATTACAAATATAATGGAAGTAAAGAAGTAAAATATACTTTATGCGCGCTTAAGCGTTGAGCTCTTGTACGCGGGACCATTTACTATTTTCGCATTGTAAATTATAAATGATTTCAAACTTGAAATTACTTTTTGGGCAAAGTTTCTTGCTGGCGAGATTGCGAACACACTTGTCTGCAGAAGCCGGCGAGCGTGCTCTACTTTCTAAATTTACATTTCTTTGTATCTCGCTGCTCAATATCTTCATGACAACGAGGCAAGTTTTGCAAGATGTACGCAAAGACTACTGAATTAATAAAATAGTCCCCAAGCGATATGTTTGTAAGTGTTTAAGCGGGATGAAATCAAAACTTCAAGCCCACGAAGACTGCTGAAAATAAC
Organism: Ixodes ricinus; assembly: GCA_037355805.1. Taxonomy (NCBI): domain Eukaryota; kingdom Metazoa; phylum Arthropoda; class Arachnida; order Ixodida; family Ixodidae; genus Ixodes; species Ixodes ricinus. The sequence goes on along the minus strand of JAZHYW010038761.1, from coordinate 58,564 downwards.
CGCCAAGCGAGATGTTTGTAAGTATCTTGGCTTAGATTGGATCAAAATAAATTTCCGAGCTGCACATTCGGAATACAATAAAGATGACCTCTTCGTTGTCTAAGCCCCAAGTACAACGGAGTTGATTATACGGCCCAGTCCCACCAGAAGGACAAATGATTATTCTTCTCTACCAACGTACATTTGAGGTTTCGGCGACCGTAGAAATTTTTATAGCACCGCCGGTTGATGACAAACGTGTCTTTTTGGGACCAAGTGGTGGCACACAAAATTACGAATCGTGGCTGGCAAGAGAAACTTAACATGGCAGCGAGAAGTCTGGTTGTTCTTCGCCTATGGAAAACAAGCCCATTGTATTTAAGGAGCCCTGCGTCAATCGCACTTACATTTATAAAATATTGGAAACACTTTAATTAAAAATAAAAGTAGGGAATTCAATCAAAATATAACTAATTCAAAAGACATATTTGCAAAACAAGGAAAAAAAAACTAAAGCACCGAGGGACAATTAAGGACGTGTAAAAATAACGATATACTATTTGAACGTATAAATATAAATTTTCCAGGTTCCAGGCTCAGCGAAAACTTAGATAAATTCCTTTAAAGTTCACATAAGTGTTTATAGGCAATCATGTTTTGTACATATTCACTCATTTATTGTGTTATAATTTTCTGTCTACCAACATTATACCATAACAAAATAGTGCACGGCACAGTTATAAATATACAAATGCTTAATAAAACAAAGCTCAGGAAGAAACGCGAACTTTACGGGTTTTACGGAGTCGAATATAAAATAAATAGTATCTGGATGATGTGAATGAGCAAATTTCATGTACAAAATCTAACACGTGGGACTGGAGACACTTCAAGGGATACATCTGAATAAAATATAGAAATATGTTGGTACAACCAAACAGCGTGAAAACCATGACCGCAAAGAAGAATGACACACTCAATATGTCCTTGAATTAGTCTATCTAAAAACGTAGTTGCACGAAATATGCGATAATGTAAGTGGTTTCAACGGCAGTTATTTGCGAATCTACGGACTAATGTACAAATCGCGCCCAACAAACAAAATGCTCTACTCGTAACTGCACGCAAAGTATAACAGAAAGTACTACCAAGGTCATATATGAACTTTCACAGCACTAAGCGCATTATCTTACAAAATATGTGAATAGAGGCTGCGTTGAACGTCCTTCTGTCATATGTCACTCATGCTAATCGTTCGGCGATTCAACTCGCACCAATCGCATGTCTATGAAGAGTCGGTTTGAATCAAGGCTCAGTCCTCCAGTCACTCGATGTATCACCTTATTAAGGCGAAAAAATTACTTGTCCCATTACGCGGAAAAGCGGCGGCGTTGTGCCCGAAAGATGGTCACACCAATACGTCATCAAGCACGCCCGTCAGAAATAAAACACAAAGAAAAGCACAGCAACGCAGATGCTTCGTCACGGAAACCTGCGGGGGCGCTCGAGGTCGAAGCGGACGCGCCTCAGAAATAGAACACAAAGAAAAGCACAGCAACCCGGATGCTTTGTCACGGAAGCCGTCGTGAACCCGGCGGGGTTCGCCGTGCCTGCTCAATGGGGAGCGTGATGGCGCCGCCGGAGCGCCATGTGAACAAGGAAGACGTGGCACGATGCTTGTAGGAATGCTCTCGCATTCCTACAGATAAGCAGTCTTAAGAGTCTCTGCCGATTTTTTATCACCTGAACATACCCTTATAAGTCGTACACACAAAAACTGCACGTCTGACACTCAATAGCTGAATGTCGACAGATCATGACGAGGCAAAGATGCCGCGTGAGTTGAGAGCGAGGTGTCGCATTCAATCCTACCAATGCTTAAAAGTACCTACATAATAATGCCGCCGTGTCGTTCCTCGATCATTATTCACAATCTTGGTCCACGATTAGATTTTGCCCCTATGCAATTAGACCGAAGTACCGAGAAAAATTGCGGCCTTATTACTAAAGTAAGAAAAAAGGGGGAAAAATAGACGCTTAGCGTCTCGGAACAGTAATAACTCGGCAATATTATGACGAAATCTCGGGCCACCGTTACTCGAGTGGCTCTCTCGCGAAGCGACTCGGCGCAGTACCGCAGAAATGGAATCCCCGACGAGTGCACCAACTCCGCCGCTGATGAACAAAAACAAGAGGATCGCGATGGGGTAATCGGGACTGGCCGCTCGATCATACGACGCGATGCTCGTCTCTGCCTCGTCCTCCGGAATGAGATTTACGAGTATCACTGGTAAGCCCCCATCCTCCCCCCTCGCGCTAAGACGGAGCACTCGAGCTACGGCTTCCACTTTACTGTACCTAATAAGCGACTGTCCTCTCGAGACCACGTGTGCACACTAAGCGACATCTCCTAAATCACTTTTACTATTTGCACCCGTCGGCCGGGCGACTCTATACGGCCGACTGTAATGAATTGCTAATGCCAAACTTCGCCGCCGGCCATATTCGCCTTCTAGTGTGCTTTTGGCGTATATGGGGCTAAAGTGACTTCCTCGTAATCGCATTAGCGAGATTGTGTAATGTTTCCGAAGCGGTCCGTCATCTTTTGAGTCATTGTACCCGTTCCCTTGTACGCCGGCGCATACTCGTCTTATAAATATTTTGCCGCGGCACACGACCTCCGCTTTGATCTTTATTGTGTTACTAGTTGCAGTAGTATTATTACTGACTTCGAGCAGGGCTGCGGTTGCTTACTTAACTGCTGGAATCGCCAAGCCTTTGGCGGCATCTAGAGCAACAGCAAGGACTTGCCGGCGCAATATTTAGGGCTGCCAAGCTCTCCACTATCATAGTTTATTCTCTCTCTCTCTCTTTCTCTCTCTTTAACAGAGTGAAAGGGGACTTATTACCTTTTAAATTAGCGTCGTCTCGTCGCGTTGTTTGTACTCCGGCAATATCTTTTTTAGTACCTCTATTTGGTCAAGCGGAGGTTTAGGCCAATGTTATTTTAATCTAATATCTATTCTTTCTTAGAACGATCACATTGACTCCTTGCACTTCCTATAAATTACGAATCACTCTTGGCCTTCTACCAAACAGACGAAAAGAAAAACTCTGATTTAACCTGTTTTCTTTTTTTTACTCGCTCGTTTTGCGTTGCCTTCTCAAGGCGTAATTATTAAATGGTCTGCCGCTTAATCATACAAGTATTCAGAGCTCACGCAAGCTAAGCTTACGTCTTGACTAACATCGTGCGTCTACGGCCCGATTATCAGAAATACATAAGCACATCCAAATACATCACCAGTTGGATGTTTTTATACATGTCACAGTGGTTACCAGGACATAATGAACAAAAAAAAATGCTCGGTATATTTATTTTATTACAATGGACCAGACGTCGACTAAATGCATCCAAATATGTATCACAACACAACTGTCACTATTCGTTGTTATAAATGTACGCAACTGTCAGCTAAAAATGACGTTAAAATGCATTGAAATATAAAATAGAAATGAAGCAGCAAGTAAACGAATGATATCTATTTTTTTTTTCAATATACACCCTATTTTTGACCAAGAGCATGTAATAAAAACTCGAAATCAGGGTGGCTCTTGCTGAGTATCCTGAGCAAACATATCAACTGATATTGCTTAAATCCGAAAAAGAGCAATACATTGATATTCACTACACTTCAAACGTTGCTCACGCTTGAATGGGTAACACGGGGAGTCAATTGAACGTTGCTTTTCGTGCTTTCGTTCTCAACGATTTTGCAAGGAAATCTCAAAATGGTGGAACCAGCTAGCACCAAGCGCAATTATACTCATAGTGCAAAAGTCTAGAACAGCTTTTTCTGGACAAAATCAATTATTAGGATACCAGACAGAGTGTTGAAAATGCAGCATAAGATAAAACGTACACCAAGTCCCAAGCTTGTATACAGAATTGACAGATTCACGACTGAGAGTGTAGCTCATTAAAATGGCTGGTGCCAACAAGCACCCGCCTAAGAACAGCACTCCTTAAAGGGGCCCTGCAATCATATTTAGGCGTCTACCTTTTTTGCGGTTTCCACGTCTCTTGGGGTTCGGGGAAGCCAGCGGGCACGGAGAGAGTAACTAAATATCAGTGCGTCATATTTTAACCGGACGACGCGGAAACCTCCTACACCGACGAGGGCGACCCGCGGTACCAAAGCGCGCAAAATGTGCGTCTTAGGCCCTGGCCTTACTACTGGTCAGAGCCGCTAAAAGCTTTATTTTAAGTCGAGATAGAAAATATAAGTGTCGCGAACCGTTTCAATTATGTATGAAAGTAGTTTTTGTTCAGTATCTTAGGTCAGAAAAGAAACAAATGCAGTTTATAAAGTACGGAAACAAGAAATGACCCGTCGACATACCTGCCACCAAGCGGCGGAAAAATCGGCGCATATTATAGAAAGGGCTAGTGGGATCATAGGCGTAGACTACGGGGGGCATCGGGGCTCGTGCCCCCCTGGTAAGATCAAGGGGGCAGAGCCCCCCCCCCCCCCCGGGCCCGGGCCATGATCCTCCCCGAGAGCTGTTTACGTGCCATGTAACGAGCTTCTAGTGGTGGCATGTAAACAAAATAACGCCCACTTTGCCTTTATTGACAAAATACATGGGAAATTGAATACCAGCGTGCCTTTCGTTAGCTTCAATCTCCAGTTCTAGCGAGAAGTTAAAGCGCAGCCCCCCCCCCCCCCCTCGGAGAACTTCTCAGCCTGCCCCTCCGGGAAAATGGAAAGTCTACGCCGCTGAGTGGGATAACGCGCCGACGAACGGCGAGCGTATAGAAAGGTCCCGGAGCGTAGAAAGGCCATTTGGCGGTATGGCAGAGCGAAGTGGCTCCCGTTCTGTACTGATCTTTACCCCGTGTTTGCTGTCGTTTGTGGCCAATGAAGTGTTATGCCGAAATAGTCTTTAATCGCGCAGCAAATGCAATGCGAGCCGCCCTGGCCGCCCGCTTCAGACAGCCTATCCAACACACGGTTTAGTGGCGCCCCCTCGAGCCGTCGACACGGAGTGCGGCAGCCGTGAGCGCTCGATGAGCTCACTAGCCCTCCTCTAGTTCACGGCCACTAAAGCCAGGACCTACGACGTCATGAAGACGGTTATTTTTTGCTTGTTTTTGTAATTCTAATTTGCCTATAACTTTTAAAATAAAGCGAATTTTGCGAAAAGAAGAGTTTCATTAAGTTACTACGTTCAGTGCGCTTAGGTTCGGTGCAAATTAAAAACAAGTCAAAAAGTTGTTGCAGGACCAATTTGAATCCACGCGTTCATCTAGCACCTTCCACAAAGCTGCTCAAAACTCTAAAGGCAAAGAACGACAACATTCTATTACCAATTCGAAGTTTGGAAGCTTGTGGTGCTGTCAGCGAACAGCTCATTCTGACCTTTTCCGAAATTCTGGATGGCGGATTCTAGTAGAGCCGTGTTCGCCACAAAAGAGAGAACTCGTGTGGAATTCTACGGATTCCAAAAACTGAGGAAAGAGGCGCATGACTGAACTTCTTGAGGGGAGGGGGGGGGTTTGCCGCATCCAAACGCCTGTCAGCGGAAGCTGATAAAGGCTGCATTCCGCTGAATTCAGGAGTGGTGGCGGTGTTTTGGGAGACCGAGCAAGCCAATCAGGAGAGAACACTTTGTTCTCATTTGCTTCCTAGATTCTCCAGCTAAAACAAACGGAGTCGTAAGCGCTTTCCCAGTAAACAAAGGCAACGGAAGTGTGAGACGGAATTGCCGTTTCAATTTTGGTTCTCACAAGGTCTAACGTAACTCGAACACCATCAGTCACGAGATGAGAGCCAACGCAAATTAAGCCTAGCGGCAGCGTGCTACCTTATCCATCGCTTAGGTACTTTGGGCTTCCCAAAGACCCCGACCCCTAGAGGTACGGTGCATTAAACGCGTCTCCGATGGGTCTGTTTACCGCGTCCAAGAGAATGACCTCTCGATCTCCGCCTGATGACGTCATAGACGTGTCACGTTGTCGCCGGCTGCGATCCCGGCGGTCTCACACACACTGGTGGTGGATGCGGCAGACGCATGTTCTGCCGCGAGTCGCCCGCTCCAGTTTGACGTTCACGGAGGCTTCTCCAGTCAGTAGTTGGGACTTCGCACACCGACCGCCAGGATCGCGACATCCGACAGCATGACACTCCGGCTTCTGTGACGTCATTTGTTGCCGCTTAGAGACCCCTTTTGATGTATGGGCGAGATGTATATGGACGTTAAACCACCATTTGGAGAGGCTTTCAGGCACCGTCTGCTGAAGAAACAAGAACCCCGAACTACGGGAAGTTTAAACCCTCGTTCCGTGTGCCCCATCTCTAGCGGAGTCAGAGCACTCCTTCTTGAGTGCACAGGTTGAGGAAGTTGAAATGTGGGAATGGATTATGTTTGAAAGACCGCAAACAAAAGTTGCACTGCAACGGATGAGAACGGGGCAAAGAAGAGCAAAAATGTATTTCATATTTCCCCATCGAGCGAACGGAGCCCATTATCAGCCACTCTTCTCACTAGGAGAATGAAAAGTGTCGGGCATCGAATAGTTCGAGTAATAAGAATAGCATGGTGTGGGCACGTTAGATTATTTTGGGTGGTCAAGCTGTAACCGTAGCAGATAAACTTGCCAGAAGTGTTAGAAATTATAAATAAAAAAGATAAATATCCACATAAAATGTGAAGGAAGCCGAAGCAGATCAGACTTGTCCTTTTTGAAATCGTTGGTTCTTATTTGTTTATTACGCATTTTTTTACCTTTAAATTAGTTAGCGAGCCACGGAGCTTTTTAGTGCTTTTGATGTTTGCTCAAACTAATTAAATAAAATGCAGATTCGCTGAATTTTTAGTCAGTTTTGATTGAAGAGAAAAAGTTTTAATTACGGAAATTGTATTTGAGACACTCATGCATACTTGTACGTAACTTAAATACTCTACTCAAGTTACTGTATCTTAAATACTTTTGTGAGTGATCTTGGTATCTTGCAAATAATTTCGAACGTCAGTATTTAGGACTCTAACTTAAATACTTTTTTTGCCAAGTAACTTGTACTCATTTTAAAGTTCCTTTTTAAGTTACTTTTTATTTTTTTATTTTCTTTAGAGGCGGGAAGCTTATAAAATATTGAACTCCATTTATTTTGGCTAGGCGCCCTACACATTGAAGATACATTTCGTGCGAGCCTCTGGCGAACCTCATGTAGAAACTCCTTCCGCAGGCGAAAAGGTCCGGCGCTGCCCTCGCGTATGTCCTTGCCATAGCAGGGTATAAAAAAAACCTTTCTATTTTATTTCAATCGTAGTTACTTGGGACCTCCTAGAAGCCTGAGTGGCAGCCAAGTCTAGCTAAGAGATTTCGGAGATTCCATAGTAGCTGGGAGGAAGAATTTTTTCTGACTTCGGTTGTAGCTTGACAATGAACTGCAGAAAATTGTAACTTGAGAGTATCTTGAAAGTAACGGTTACTTTTTGGAGTATTTTGTACTTCACTCAATTACTTCACAAATTTGTGTATTTAGTACTCTACTCAGTTACTATTTTCGTCGTACTCAGTACACTTCAATACTTTTAGTGAGTATCTTGTACAAGCCTGCACTCATGTTTACGCAATTTAATAAATTCTCAAAAACACTTACACATTGTGGTAATGCACATGCTGGAATTGGTTGAAATACCTAATTCAGACACAATTAGTGCTTGCAGTCAACTTTCAATATTCATAACGATCAAACGTGGTTCATAGCGTGCGCTGCGTACAAATTATTTTCGTCTGACGCAATATTAAAATGGGCGGAGCTGGATTATTTGACCATTTTCTGCGCGTTCTGTTTTTTCTAAGAGTTAGTACATCTAAGACCGACTCGTGAGGCATAGTGCAGAAGATGCTCGCAATAGTATTTATACGGAGCTTCCAGTCCTGCTGGATAGATCAAATCGCTTGCTTGATTCTCGGGAAGGAAAGAAAAATATACTAAACTAAGCATACCTAAAAAAATAACGCAAAAAAAAAAGCTTTAATAACGGCCGATTGCATTCCACCCCGCCTCCTTCCGTCTTGATCAGCGTCTGATGCCGTCGGGTTGAATTCGATTTGGGCAGAAAAAAGTATTTCTTTTGATCCCAGCACATAAAGTACGAGTCTCGTCTCCTGCTTCTTTGTGCATCAATGTATCACGGATCGAAAACTAATCGGAAGTCACCGAATTTTGTTTATCTGCCCGGCTGTCTCTTTTTCGATGTTTCATGGTCCGGACAGCGAAATTGAATTAGACTTTGATCTGGACGGCCGAGATAGAGGGGACGTCGAGCGACGGAAGGGTTACTGGAATGTTCTTGGGATACTGAAGTGGCCTGAGTGGAAGTTCTAAATCTTTTTATGAAACGGTTCCAAAGTTAGCGAACACACATTATGCTTTGAACGTTCTTTTGCACGTCTTGCGGACTCCTGATTCTTTGTGGTCCCAGAGCAAAGAAAGTGAATCGTGTTTACTTCGGCGATTAAACTTGCCACGTCTCTGGCGTTTGGAGAGGAGAACGTTTGATTGACGTTCGAGCGATTGAGACTTTCGAACCTTTACGGTCGTGTAATCAAGCTCTCGAAAACTCGGTATTATCTTGGTTGGATAGTATTTTCGATAGATTCAACCCAATAATTTAGTTTTATCAAAACAATGTTCAATTTATTCTTTATGTCATACATCATAAAGAGAGGTCCAAGGATTATGGTGGGTAGACGTAAAGCTAACGTAGCGATGCAGGCGAGTTGGTTATGCATGTTGAAAAGTAGTGAAAGCGCACAGTAAAGACGAATACGAAGACGGAGAGGCAAACAGGTCATGTATGCTTCCAGTACCTCTCTCGCCACCTTTTCTTTACCTCTCCCAACGATTGTAGTGCCTTGAAGTTGGGATTGCCACGGCAATCTCTGCAATGTATGTGTAAATGTGCTCCTGTTGTTGAACGCAGTGATAAATCATCTTCACGCAACCGTTCGTTCAAACACCTTGCGGTCTGGCCTATGTAAACCTTGCCGCAGCCCAATGGAATTTTATATATCACGCTCACCGCAGATTCAACGTATTTGTTTATATGCTTGACTGTGTATTGCCGCTTATCTTTGCCTTTCTCTTTTATCCTCAGACATAGGTTGAGCCAGTTTACGTGGTGCTCAGAAGACCAGAGGTACCTCGAACCTTTCCGCCACTTTTTTAAATTGTTTGACATCCTGTGCAAGTATGGCATCACGTGGGGCCTTGCCTTTTTGCTTGTCCTTTTGGCTTTTGCCCCTGAGCTTGTTCAGAGGTTTCTCAGCCACTGCGAGCATAAGGAAAGTTGGATACCCTGCGCTTCCAAGTCTCTGACCTGACGACAGAAGCTGTCGCATGGCACGGTGACACGACCTTTCAATCGCCGTCTGTAGAGAAGACGACGCAACGCTCTGTTTCAGCAACTTCGAATGCGCCGAATCATAGGGGACGATTCCTCTGGGCACGCGGTTTGTAACTCCAGCACACTTGTTCCTCCCCTGTGGATTGCATTCGCAAATCCAGAAACTCTAGAAACACTCCATCCTGGCGTTCAAGGGTGAACTTCAGGCCTCTAGATGTGTCTTTAAACACACTCATCACGTCTTCAACAACTTCACGTACAGTAAGGTTTTCACAGTATTGAAAAATCACTAAATAATCGTCTACATACCTAAACAACTTGGTCACAGGTTTACCTTCCAAGGCATCTTGAATGGCTCGGTCATACTTGGCCAAGAAAATATCACAGCACCAGGGCAGCACAGGAACCAATGCAGACACCTGCCCTCGGCATGTAATGGCGGCCCTCAAACGCGGAACGCCGGCGTCCGGTGTTTGACTTCCCCATCCTAATGCGTTCTGACAAATGCGATGGAGACAAAGACCTCTAGAGTCTACCCTACTCTAGGTCTACCTGCTCTAGGTCTACCTACTCTAGGTCTACCTACTCTAGGTCTACCTACTCTAGGTCTACCCACTAATCATTCTGACCAGAGCTCGGCGTTCTGACGTCCCATGCCCGCTCTCTGCTCCTCCTCTCCCTCATGTTCTAGGCGCGTAAGAAAAGGTTCATCGCATGCGTTCTTTTTTAAAATACGTATTTAATTAAAAGATCATGAATTTGTAGTTGTTTCATTTTTAATTTTTGAAAGGGACATTTGCTTTCGTTGTTATTGTTTTAATAATATATTTTCAATCATAGAATATGTTAAAGGGGTTATTTAACAGCTTTCAGTTTTACAACCCACATGTTGGTAAGTTTGCGCGATGTCACGTATCTCTGCTAGAGCACAGTTTCGCAGAGGGAGGCGCTGCTCTTCCTTGTTCGTTGACGAACCGTTCTTGTCCCCGTGTTTTAATTTCCTCGTCTCTTTTTTTTTTTTTCCGCTTTATGTCTTTCGCTTTCTATCGCCCTATATCTGTCTCCCTCTTTATGGAGGAGCCGGTAACACTTTTAAAGCAACACATTTTTCTAAATACGTAATCATTTAGCTATCTCTTATCTTCGAAATCTGCGTTTCAGGAAAGAAAAATTCGTTCATACGTCGACTTCAATTAATGTACCGCACGACCATAAGATAGCATGTTAATGTGTCACTCTACTACTGCAGTCTTAGCTGCTGTATGGGCTAAATATACCTTTATATTTGATCTTACTTAGTTACTAAAAACGCGTTCCCGCATGACGTTGCGGATATCGTTAACATTTAGCGGTAATTTGTTATGCTATGCCCGACAACTTGCAGAAAGTTGTATGAAATGATGACAAAAGCTGGGTCATGGGTACATAGATCTTGACGATAGGGAACTGAACTCGTCTTTTGCCTCCCATTTCTGATCCATATATAACGCCGGGAGTTTGTCCTCGACGTGCCTTATAATGTGTTACCCATAGTGTCGTTTCGGTTTGTTCGTGTTTTGTTTCTGAACACTTACACGAAACTCATGCCACGCCAAGACAGACGGTCTAAGAAAGCCAGATATGATAAAAAATATATAGAAAAAACCGAAAACATGGTACGCGAAGCACTTCGTAAGTTACAGCGAAATAAGCTGAACGCAACGTAAATGAGCTCGCGAGAACATAGCTCTGTTTTTGACGATTTTATTTTCAGGAGCCCCATTTAAAGAACGGGGAAGATAAGGAACTCAATTCATCGGAAAGGGGAAACTCATGAGAGAGAGAAACGAAGAGAGATAGATAGATAGAGAGAGAGAGATGAAGAAAGAGAAAGAGAAAAAGGAATAAAGAGAGCACGAGAGAGAGAGAAAGCAGACTAGAATACATATGGAAAATAAAGAGAGGGTTAGTCGGTAGAATACAGCAAACATACAGCAAAGAATAGAGAATGAGGATTCAATCAATTGAAAAGGAAAACCTCATGTGAGGGAGAGAAAAAGGAGAGAGCATACAAGAATACAAATGGGGGAAAAAAGGAGGGAAGCTTCAAGAATAAAGCGTGTTGGTAGAACGCAGTCAACATGCCGGAAAAGATAAAAAGTGAGAAGGAAAGAAGGAAGAGAGAGAAACGGGGGAGGGGTGAAATCATTAGCGAAGGAGATAACGACCCATCCTCGCGATTTGTTTTATAATTGTGGTTTTCCATTTGACGGCGACGAGTTCTCTCCGGCACCGCCGAACTGTTTTTATTTCACTGCGAAATTGTTTTTGTCTTCTTCGGCACGCTCCAGCGTTTGCTTCGCTCGAAAATCGGTGAGGTTTGCACATGCTAACGCCCAACACATCTGGCTTAACTGGTGCGAAGGTTGCCATCGGCACGCGGCTGTCGAAATCCTGATATAGAACCAAAGTGCAGTTTATGCTGGTCACTATTTTATTCGGGGTTGTCAGTGAATTTGCTCCCCCTCGGTCGAGCGAATGCGCCATTGATTTGAACCATCGCATATTCTAACAAAGCCGATCACTGAGCCCAAAGTTGTCTGTAGATAGTCGATACGGATTTCGAAATCCTTCCACGTCGAAGCTCGTGAAGGTTTTTACTACGACGCTGACAAAAAAGAAAGAGCTTTGAAAGAAAAAAATTGTGTTGCTTGTATGTTTTGACAAACTTGATCCTAAGTGCGCCTCAACGGGTGACTTGTCTCTTGGCTGTAGATGAGAAATTTAGCAAGTGTAGTACAACCTCTAACCTGGGATCTTTAGCGTGCACCACGCAGTAATGATTACACGAACGCGTGCCGGTACGAAACTCATCCAGGTCTGGACGAGCAGGGGGTGGGGATCGAACCCATGAGGTTCTGCAGCGCAAGCTTTCGCTTCGCGCTCCGAGCTGAGTCGCGTCACCCCACTCAGCCACCGACCTCCCGGAGAGAGTTTTAGTTGTCGGCGAGTGTCGTCTCCAGTCACGAATTATAAGCGGGTTGGGATCTATTCCTATTATCAATGAATCAGTTAACATTTATTTCAACTTGAATACACAGACTGAGGGGGAGGGGGCGAAAAAAAAGCAGTTTTACTCACTGCTTGACAGCCTCACCACACCTACAGGATAGCAGTGAAAAATGGGACAAAACAAGAAAAATAGAGAAACTCTTTTTATAGACAGTTCAGGTTGCTAGTAAATTGACGAAGTAGAAGGCTGTAATTTTTGTTTACCGTTTCCTTCTCTCGGTACGGCTGCAATCGACGACAATCAAACACCCCCCCCCTTAACACACACACGCGCGAGCGCACACGCACGCACGCACACACTTACGTACGCACGCACGCACGCAAAACGATTGCAAGATGAAACGCGCGGTACATCGGAAAAATGTACATTTGAGCTAACATTTAAGATGGTGGCAGCGGATCTTTGATTTTAGGAGGATTGGCGCTTCCACTGCTGGAATATGTTCACATGACTACAAACCATTAATTGACTTTCTTCTTTCCATTCTCTAAAGAAAAAAAAAAACTTCAGGAAGCAAGCTCTATATCATGAATTCCAAATAAATCACGTTAATAATGGCTCCGACGTGGTCGAGTCAGCAATCTTACGTGAAATGGAGTGCCCGCCTCGACGGTAAGTGCGGGCGTCGCCAAAAAATAACTGCTGACCGCACCACTGTGCTTAGGTGCTCCGCGTTGAAGCCAACTACCAGTGACAGCAGGCCGGCTCCCCCTTAAATATAAAGGTTGTACTTTCCCCCTCCGCCCTAATTCCCACCCTATTCTTCTTTCTTTTTTGGTTCATCCTGGGGCACCCACGAGGTTCGGAAATGACCGCGCGTGGGAGCAACTGATGGCAATGTTAGGTCCGGCGGACCGAGCGCTCATTGTCGCGGATTAAGTGACCTCGCCTTGCCTCGCTTTCTTTTCTTTTCTTCTTCTTTCTTTTTTGTCCGAGCTCTGGATTATTTTGTTTACTTCTTTCTGTGTGTTGGCGTATTGTTGTTCTGACTCTGGGCTGGGTTATGTGGCGGGTCGAAGGAATGGGAACTGTTTACGACCGTCGGCCGTTTGCTCGTCGTCCCGTTTGCCCTACGTCGGCGGCTGTTGGTTTCGGCCTCGGTTCAAATGCCTGGCGCCAGCTGGGGATGTGAGCTACACCAGGACGGCGAGCGCGGAACACAGACGAAAAGCAACTCTTCCGGTCGGCTTGCTGGAAACAGCGTCTTGTCTAAGACAGTGTGGAATAAGGCACTGCCAATGCTGGGCGCGAGAGCGGGTGAGGTGCGATCTTGATGTTATGAACGTTTGCTTCGGCAGTGCTATCTTGCGCTCTCTAAAATAAGAGACCATTTTCAGCAAGACGGACTTGGTGGTTGTATTAAGCTACCCCCTCTGGAAGCGATGCTACTTTGAATACTCGCAGGCTCGTTAGACACGAATGTGCCGCTATATGAGGATGTTAGTTGACCGCCACGCGTTGCTCATAAAGGGAGTTTAACTAAAAACATTAATCACCCTTTTCCTTGCCATTATTTTTTTATTTTATTGTTTAGGTTGCATTGTTGCGAGCGACTTGGTAAGCTACAGAGCACTTTTTTTCTTTCTCCACTGTTAAGCCCACCTGGCCCGTCTTTGCTCGCGACAATCCGAGCAAGTCTCTGAGCAGAGAATGTGCGAAGAACGTATACTGCTTATGTTAGGGCTCAAACGCGTGGAGGATTCCCTCTCGGTGTCTTATCCAACTCGCGCACGAACCTGTAAAATGTCGTCTTTCACATTATCTTACGTGAGATTTGTGTTTAGTTTGTTTCGGGCAAGACGGACGTCTTTCGCCGGAGATCGTCCAAAATATTAGAGCGCAGTCTTAGGCGCCCGTTTCCGGCTTGAGCGGCGTCGCCGTCGGCGTGACCGCGCGCGAAAATATTTCACGCTAAAAAACGCTAGCGGGAAAATTTTCCTAAAATTTTCCCGCTAAATTTAGCGGGAAATTATTCCCGCTAAATTTAGCGGGTGAAGTTTCTCCGCTAAATTTAGCGGAGAAATCGACGTCAGGTGACCTACTCACCAATTCAGTTTCCCCGCTAAATTTAGCGGGGAAAGTGACGTCACGACTTCGTGTCACGTCACCCATGAACAAATTCAGCGGCAGGAGGAGAGGAGGAGGTTAGGAGGAGGAGAAGGAAGAGGAGGGGGATGGGCATACTCTCCCCCCGTTCTCTTCCCTCCTCCTCCTCAAGAGCTGCGTTCCAATTTCGCATCTCAGAGATTGGTAAATATCTTCAGTTTTTTCACTCGGTGCCATTGAGTTTTCTGATTTGTTTTCTGTCTTGCAATTTTTAAAGAAAACTGGCGGCTTTTTGAAGTCATATTTTGTTACAAAACATTAATTGGTTCCATCGTTGTCCAGTTTCTTGCTTTGTCCCTAATCAAAACACCCTTCGCCTGGGCTGGCAGCGAAAAACAGGCGTGCTTGAGTTTCATTCAGGCTCATTGTTTAGAGCCTGGCCTTCTAAAAGAAAATATTGGCACCATTCAGTTCCCAATACTCTACTGCGTGGAGCTTGTCATTTTAACACTACGCTATCTAGCTTGCTCTAAGAGCTGTTTATGCCACGACTAACCGTCCGAAAGCATCCTTGCGCTTTTCATAACTTCGCTGCCATGTGGTCCGCGCAGGAAACGAGGTTGATGTTGGCTCTAACCGCACTCAGCGTCGCTTTACCCTTGTTTGGAACTGAGTAGAATAGGACCGCTTATATAGTCTGACTTAGAGCCCCTAAACAGGCCAAGATTCAAAGTAGCGACACTTCCACGACCTTGGTGCTCAACTTAATTGTTGCCAGTTATCCGAAAAAAATTTTTTTTTCTAACTTCGCCTACTTTTTTGAGTCGTAACGGTCACCAATTTTACTTGCTCTGCAATAGACACCAAATTGGTGGCGTCTACAAGAAAATTGGGGCGCGAAGTTCCGATATTTTAGGCCAGTGGTCTCAAATTCATTTGAGCAGGGCCGAGGGCCAACGTTGACCGGGAGGGGGTGGAGGGGGGGGAGGGGAGGGGAGCGGTGTCAAGCGATTCGAAAGAGACGAGACCTCGTGCTTTATGCTTTTTGTAAGCTCAGTTTTGTCAGTGACATTTTTAGATTTGATTTGTTTATATGACTACTTTGGGTCCTGACCTAATGTGATAACAATAATTAAAATGACACCGCCCCGCTCAACGTGCTCGCATATTTAATAGAACAAGAGAGCAAGTACACTGTCGTTCTCGTTGCTCAATTCACTCAGGAATTAACCAAGCTCAATATGTCTCTAAAAAACAATAAGTTAATTTGGCAGTTCTTGCTTTCCTGACGATTTCTATTACAACACCCATACTTGTCTTTTAATGGCGATATTTTTTTAAGGCGAGAATCCCGAGCTCGTAGCTTTATCTTCGGCAGTTGCTCCTGCTGATTGAGAGTTCGCGCAGCCGAGATGCATCCTTCAACAAAGAGCTCGCGCCTGCAGCCTAGTAGCGGAATTGTTGTACATTACAAAAAGCTGGGAAGCAAAACATAAAGCGAAACAAAGGGCAAATGAACACAGATAAGTAAAAACTATGTGAATACGTTAAAAGAGAGGAGCTACTTTTCGAGCGAAAATGAATCGGCGAGATGAGATCACGATGGCGCATGCTATTTCTAGCGCTCGAGACATGGGAACCGGGACTCGTAGCCGGTTGCCTGCGGGCCGCATCCCAGCGAGTCGCGGGCCGCATGTGGCCCACGGGCCGCGTGTTTGAGACCCCTGTTCTAGGCGAAGCATATTTAGTGACAATAGTCAGATTTCGGCCTTACTAAAACACACAAAAAAAAAACGCGGGGGCGAGCACAGTTAAACAACAATAACAACAACAACAAAAACAACAATAACAACAACAATAATAATAATAATAATAATAATAATAATAATAATAATAATAATAATAATAATAATAATAATAATAATAATAATAACATTAATAATAGTAATAGAAAAAATAATAATTATTGTGGTGCCGCACCCTGGAGGGTTTCAGCACCACAAAAAGTTCGTTAGCCCATACATGAGGCAGTTGGGACATTTTACAGTTTTGACAACGATTTTAACTTTCCGTGACTTAAGTTGAGTGACGCATGATATAGCCAACAAAATTGTTAATACCAATTGCCCTATACGTTATACAGTCTTTTAGTAACAAAACTCGTGAATGGCAACGTTAATGCAGGTAAGTTACCATGTGACATCCACTGCCAAAGTTAATATCGCAAGGTTGGTGATGCTGCAAGAAGAACGCGGACGCTGACTGCCCACACGTTCTGTTTATAACGCAGCTGCCTCTCTTCCCATCAGCCATGGTACCTGCAACGAAGCCTAAATGCTCACACAGAGACGAAGATGTGCTCAAGACGACCCAAACTTCGGGCTCTGAGTATTAAAAATAATCGCCGTTTGCTGAGTAAGTGCAACAAGCTTCAAAATTTACCAATTTTAGAAGAACTTAGACGAGCGACTCCATCAGATTAAATTGCAGTGCCTAAAGAAATAAACAAATGCTGCTTTTTTTTTAAATATCAATCTAGCGAATGTGATATAAGGATAACTTTCAGCTTCCTAAAGCTGGCAATATTTTCTTTAAAAGAAACACGCTCTATCTAAGACTCATACGCGGACACGAAATAAAACCTGAAATCGGCTGCATCCTTTTTCTCAACAACAACAAAAACAAGAACGAAATATGCCCGGAACCTTCAAATTCGCTGCACTTCAATATCTGGATCAACGATTGGTGGGAAATTGAAGAGAGGCAGCGGCAAAAAATGTCAAGATAAAATAAATAAATAAATATATATATAAATGAATAAATATATATATTGGGCGTTGTTCATGATTGGCCAGTCAGTCAGTCGTACATCGGGGGCAGAGGGAGTTGCCAAAGTGGCCAGCTCGTCCAGACCCGGACGGAGTCTGCCTAATCCCTGGACGTCTTCTCTAAGCGGATTTGCTGAGCGGGTTCTTTCGATCGGACAATCTAGCTTATCTCTCCTATCTAGTTTCTCCCTTCCGACTCCATAAGTCTGGCAATTGGTGGCCCACAGCGGCGCCTTCTTCTATGTATGTTTTTTTTAATCTATTTTTTTTATTTTGGTTTTCACATTAGGGATAACATTGTGGAGCTTATTTACTGACGTGTGACTCTCCTAGTATGCTTTTTGAACGTTTGCTACACTTAAATTTTTTTTCCCGGTGAGCAGCATTCGTCTCTTTTTTTACAGCTATGTTTCGGTGAACTGTGTATCCATAAAGGATTCCGCAGCATAGATAGTCCAGTAGGATTTTTAATAAGCGCAAATCACGTTTTGCGTGGCATAAGAGATCGTCGGCCCTCGAAGAGTCCTCGAACTGCTTTTATGAGTTCAGTAAAAATCGTTGACATTAATCAGCGAATGCACCTAGTCAAATATATTTTCATGCTAGTTTACAAAATACCATAAATCAAGCCGTATTTGCGCAGAACACGTATTTTTCATTGAGAGAAATATCAATCACAGTAGGAGCCCGCAAGCTTGACCTTGGAATGATATAAATCGAAGACCTCACAAACTTGTGATGATAATGCAATTAAATGCAAAGGTGCAAGTGAGCTGGACCTTTGCGTGCAAAGACAATGCAAAGGTGCAGCAAAGGGAAATGCAAACGTGCAAGCAAGAATGAAGCGTCATTATTGTCCAGCTCGCTTGCACCTTTGCATTGAATTTCATTATCGTCATAACCTTAACAATGCAAGCCATTCACCCTTGTTGGTGTTAGACTGGTGTCAGCTGTTAAAACCCGTTTGCTGTACTGTCATCTAACTCCTGGTTAGCTCAGTTGGTAGGGCGCTCCACTGGAAATGGAAAGGTCGCTGGTTTGATATGGGGACCTGGCGGATTTTTCGGTCGCGCACAGGTCACCTAACTGTGTTTGGAGATTTGTGATTTTCCTTTGCCCCCTTTGTTCCCCCTCTTCAGGGATTATTTTCGTCAACCCCATAAACTTTCTCTTTTGTGCCACAACACTAGAACGATGATGTGTTCTTTCGAAAATTGGCAAGACATAAGTGAAAAAAAGTGGCATACTTCAGGTCAATATCGCTCCGGAAATTTTCCTAACCCGGTTTGTGCTCGAATCCTCTCGCAAAAAAGTAGGCACAGGACAGGCCAGAGAACGCTGTAGCTTGACAACTGATTTTATTAGCCAGGAAAACAAGATCACTTACTTATCTCTAGAAAAGTGAATATTTGAAAGTTTGGTATGACTTGCAATAGAAAATCATCTGCCTATAACTAAGTTTTAATTGCCAGATCAGTTATTTACTCAGCATAACATTACTTCTCCTTTACTTTTCGTTATTTTAAAATACGTGAGTCAAGCCTTGAGACTAAATCGGGACTGTTTTCAAACAAATTGCGCCCTGCCATGTTTTTTTTTTTTATGAAGAGCTTAGCGCGTACTTTGTTCAGAGATGTTTATATGTTTTGTGACGGAAAGCCTTTCATTCCCTAGCAATTTTCCATCTACCAGGACAAACAATATTCATCATAATACCTCAGTTTGGTCCTTGCGCCATGTGTTCACAAGTTTGAATACATTTTGTTTCATAAAATCAGGAGAAAGCACATTACAAATATTGACGCTAATTAGGTCAAAGCTGCTATTGTTTTTTTATCATATAATTCTTATTTATTGAGATATGCTGTTTTGTGTCAATCTCTAAATGAATATACAAGTGTGTGTAATCTTGTTCTCTTTTTAGTTTTTATATTTTTTAGCTCTTCAATTCTTCTCATTTCTGACAAAGCAGCACACCAGCATCTGCAATTTTTGTTTTGCTTTTATAAATAATGGTTAGGCTATTACACTCGACACAAGGTGGCCAAGTGATCGACTATTGACGGGGTGCGTTAGCCCTTAAGACGAATTGCCGCGAAATAACGTCACCACTGGATAACAATATGGGTAGCCTGTTTTGAGGACGTTCTCGAAAGAAAACCGGCGTTTCTTTCTCTGGAGAAAGGGACACATTGAGGCGGGCGTCGCATTTGCGGCGTTCATCCAACTTTTTGTTTTTCTGTCTGGTCTTTTTTTTTTTGTCTTTTTGACGCTACGACGTGATTTCTCTTCACCGTCTCGTTAATTTCATACTCAATCACTTTAATCTTCCTGACACAAACATTTTTAGGGTGATTTAGACAGGTCTCAACAGCACGAACACTTCAGATTACAAGATTTTAACGCTGGAAACGAACCCCAGGATCGTCCATGTAAACAGCCAAATAAGAGACTCCCTACCTGAGCGAGCTACAAAAACCGCGTGACTGAAAAAGGTCATTTCTCTCCAAACCGTCTTTTCGTGTAGCAATGGAGTTGAATGCCCGAGGCGTTCTTCATTGATCTCAGTTCGAGAAAAAGCCTCTTGGCGATATCAGTTTGAATTCCGGTCGTAATTCATCTTTTCTTCTTTGTTTTGTTAAGTCGTCTATCGTATTTCAATTTAGAGCCAACGGCGTTGTTGGCGCCTGTCAACTTAATGCGTATACGTTTTTTTTTTTCCGAGTCGAATCAAACGAGGGAAGATAAGACCCGAGAATGTGAAGGCAGAAAACGTAGTGCGACTTGTGAGAAAAGAGTAGCCGTCAGCTCAAGATCAATCTCTCCTTGTTCTTTCTTCATTTCTTTTTTTGTTTTTTGTTTTGTTTTTAAATTTTAGAATTAAAAAACAAACAAAAACTTTTGGCATCACATTGCAAGCAAATATATTGTTTCCTTGACTTCTGTGTTGTAAAGTTATGAGAAGCAGCACGTAGAGCCAAAATAAAGCTTTCTAGAAAGGAGGGATGCAAAAAGGACAGTGTACGAAGAGGAAGGTGTAAGGAGTACCACGCGCAAGCTAGCGAAGACGTTGTCATGCAATGCGAGTATATTGACAGATGGACGATAGAAGGCAATCCTATTGTCTATTTGGCGGCGGGATGTTATGGTGGCGCCTTTCAGTGGTTCCTTCTCGTGACGCCATTACCTTGCGAACAACAAGTTCGATGGTGTTTGTAATGAGCATGGGGGAAGCTTGAAATCATTGCGCTCTGAAACCGACACTGCCAACACCGACAAAATTGAAGTTCTTACATTACTTTTATTTCCATCGATGAGATATCCTTTGCTGAGGTCATAGTCAGAATTTGGCCAATCGTGGAAGTCCGATCACAGCGAGGCTTTCGATCGCTCACCTCGCCAATAGGCCACGGGTGATGATGCACTGCACTATCTATTATATTGTTTATTTGAGAAAGGAAATTTCCTGTTGTTCTGAGTCACGTGGATTCCGTATCTGGTATGCGGGACGAAAAAATAGTATTACATTTCAATCTGGAATATGCGAGAAAAATATAGGTGAGGCAAAGCAAGAATGCGTGACAATCACGCATTTTTCGTAAACACCTCTCAGCGGCGTGGAGAGATCAAAGCGATGTTTTACCGCATACACAAAAGTGACGACATTTAAGATGGCTGTGCCCTTGGGGAAAAAGTGTATAGAACCCCCTTCCCTAAAGGCAGAAGCAGATTACCTTGCAATAAAAATATATACGTTTAATGAGACTATCGCAGTTCATTCCAGACGGCATGTGGAGAAGGAAGAATGTCACATAAAAAAAAAGGGATAAAAGAAAAATAAGAACATCGAATCGTACAACACACTGACCCAATTAGCGCAATAAATGAAAGTAAAATTTACGCTACTGCGACTGAGGGCTCAAAAAGTGGAATGAATTATTGATTCCCTTTTCTCAGACAGACTGAGAAAGGAGACTCAATGTTCGTTGCGAACGCTGCATCCAAAAAAAACCCGCTCCAAACGTGACCAGTAAATAGCAAAAAAAAAAAATCAATTTCAGAGCAGCAACATGTGCATGCCGTCACGCGCTGTGGAATCCAGTGGTTAATTTTGGTCGCACCTAAGTCGATTATGACTGTCCGATGTGACCCACACCTATGTGGATTTGAGTAAATGGTATGCTTTCTGCTAGGTGCATGGCCAGTGGAATGCGGTTTTCTAGGTCGCTATTGTTTTCCTGAGACTAAATGGGTTTGCCCTCTTGCACAGTGAAGAAATTTTAACCCGACAACATAGGAAGACACAGGAAGGAAGAAAGGAAGTAATCGACGTGTATTAAAAATTGAGAGCCCTGCTCGAGTATACTACCTAACATTCAGGTTGTCCGCTCGTGCACCGCAGGTATAGCTGGAAGCCTGGGTGATCTTTAAAGGACTCCCGTTGGTGACGATATGGTTATGATGGTAATTTCGAAGCCGGGTCAGCGCGATATGTAGTGGTAGGACGGGATACTCCCGTACTATAGTCGGTGACAGGTCAAGGACGAAGTGGAAGCTCCTCCCACCTCTTTCCACTTTAGTAGAGCGAACGCTGGAGAGGAGGCGACCTCCTCTCCACCGTTCGCTCCGCTGAATGGAAAGGGGTGGGAGGAGCTTCCACTTCGTTCTTGACCTGCCAGCAACTGTAGGTGAGAAGTGCAATGCTCTGACGTCTTATACTCGGAAACTTATCAAAACCAATGATTTTAAGACTGAATTTTAAATAATTTCGCGCTTAGGTTATCCTATTTAGGCTTCGAAATGGTAGAAAATGTGGCTCGTTCGTGTTGCATTGAAACTTACAATAATCTTATGCAATCTTATGAAGACTAGTGACTTGTAGTGAACAAGTTCCAGACAAGTAATAATAGTAGGCTTAGGGGGCAGGTGTTGGAAAGGTTATTATTTTTAGTATGCAGTTCTTGATTTAAGTTTTAATGGCAACTTTGACTCGGGGAGTCCGGTTTGCAAGGTCTCTGCTGGAAGAAGGACTCAAGCCCTGAAGTAGAGGGCCCGAAGGCAGAGATCCCCAAACTGTAGGCATTTTGAAGTCAGTTGCTTTCTTGTGTACTTTAAAACTAAAGAGCAGCCGAGAAGGTTTGCCTCAAAATTTTAAAAACAATGTTTCTTTTCTTTATTTTGGTGGTGGGGTGTTTGCCATTGGCCATTGCAAGAAAAGGTGCGTTCATCGGTTTGTCTTATTAAACGAGTTTCTTCCAGTAGAAAAGTCTTATCGCCCTGTCTCAGCATTTCCGTTTCTTTTTCTACCTTTGGCTGTTGTTATACTTGTATCAAGACGCTTTATTTTTAAGAGTCATCGAAAACA
The DNA here is from genome assembly GCA_037355805.1 of Ixodes ricinus. Lineage (NCBI taxonomy): Eukaryota > Metazoa > Arthropoda > Arachnida > Ixodida > Ixodidae > Ixodes > Ixodes ricinus. The sequence continues at coordinate 35,874 of JAZHYW010038761.1, read as the reverse complement.
AAACTTCCTTACAATTTTTTTCACAATTAAGAATACATTTTATTTTAAGAGCAGATAATGTTCTAACCGCTGCTTCATTACACACGGCTTTTTCTTTTTCGCCAATCAAGGCTTTCTTAAAGCCAGAATTGCTTGCAGTGTTCATAATAGTGCAACAGCCTAAGTGCTTAGTCATTACGATAAAGAAGCCGCAAAAGGATATTTCAAAATTAAACAAAAAGCTAAAAAATATCCAATCAGGTTTTGAGTGGAAGCCCTTCAACCTTCGCCGGGCCGCAATTGATATGAAAACAAATCAGAACTAAGCGACAAGTGACTACTACTACCACGCGGACAAGCAGGTAGGGACAGCAGTCGAAGTGACGCGACACGGGGGCTGCCATGGAGTGTACCAGCCGCTTCCGACCAGTGTAGCCTGTCGCCCCGTGTCCCTGTCCGCCGTGTAGAGGCACTGCCGCCTGTCAGACCGGTGTCAACAGATTTGTCGGGCCGTGTCGAATTGTCACGCCGTCTTCCCCAGCGTGTCGCGGTTGGCTAGACTACTGCTTGATTTTGTTCTTTCCCTTTAGTTATGTAATTTGGCTGTACCGCGCTGCTTCTGCTGCTGCTGCTGCTGCTGTTACTATACATTTATGGATAGGCTAAAAGTCCGGACGTCGCTTCGCCATAGATTCGCTTTTATGAGTATTTTCAGCGATGTTGTTCAAACAGCGCGGTTGGGTGCCTGGACCGGGCTGATAACGGCTCTGCAGACCTCCCTGCGGAGTCATTTCGTCAGCGGCGTCTGCGCGTCGCGGAACGATTGGGCGCTCCTGGCGTTGTTTGTGTTTCCCTGAGAGTCCGGCCGACGCGACGCCATAGGACGTCATCTCGCTGCGTCGATTTTCTTTTCTCGATATCGGTAGATTGCGTTCTGGGGCTATCAATGCCACCCCCGACTCTCCGTTTAACGCTACCGTGGCCAAAATATGTCGTGTCGCGTCTGGATCGTTACGCATCATGGACCTTACAAGTTTTGTTTTTCCTTTGTTACGCTCGATGTTGCGCTTAATGTTCATCTCATCGTTTCCATCCGCGCAGTCTGCAGAGCGGAGGAAAAAAGACGCGGATTGGAATCTACGAAATTATCTATAGGAAGCGTGGAAGGGTATATGCGCACTTGGGCTAGTTGGTGATTCATCTCATAGGATGAAAGCGCTAAAAAGACTGTACCGACAAGTTAGAGGACAACGAATACCACGGGGCGCTCTGTGGTGTTTGTCGTCCTTTAAGTTGGCCGTCGTCTTTTTAGCGCTTTTTAATCTATACGATCGCTAAATTCTATTCTAAATTCTAATCTACGATCGCATTTGTTGCTAAATGCTTCTCGTGGATTGCTAAAGAGGGACTCAGAATCAACGGCTTGTGATTGGGTTCCGGCATTGAGATGTCACCACCCAAATTGTGATTTGTGACTCCGAGAACAAAACATTGGCACGTCGTCAGATATTCCATAATCAGTGACTGCTCAAGAAACAAAGTGCGGGCCTCATTAGGCTCAGGTTTCTTGGTTCGTGATTTTAACATCTGGGTTCTATTTTGCGAGAAAACGCACCGTATCAGCAATATTTTTTTTTAATTTAATGTCGAATTTACTAAATTTTAGCGAAATAAAATTACCACACCATTACTTATTAACGTTTTCTTAACTCTAATGCACTTTTAAACCGCGGAGCAGACGAATTTGGCGCGAGCAGACGAAATTCGCGTTTCTCTTTGTATTTTTGGCGCCTGGGGACGGCCAAGATTCTTGAGGTACGGGCCGCTACTATTGTTTTCTGAACTGTTGGTCGGGTTAAAGCCCGGAGAAAGAAAAATTGACCGCATCTCTACGTGGTGAATGATGTTGATTGGGGCGAAGCTCTGGTGGTGCTTGTCTACGTAGACGCTGAGCCGCAGCATGCCCATGCCGAGCCTTTCGTTCGTTTTCATCCATGTCAGAAAGAGAATGTGTGTATGGATCGTGGTTATATACGCATTTGAGCATTTGAACGCAGCGCCCTCTCGTCTATAAACGTTGAGCCAATGCATGCAAAGTTTAACGCGATTATATACGCATTTGACCACAGCGCCCTCTCCTGTATAGACGTTGAGCGGCTACATGCAACGTTTCATCCATGACATCCCCAGCTCTTGAGTTACTACCACATCTCAAGGCCCCTACTCGTCCCGCAGTCGTGACCGAATGGTTAAGGCGATGGACTAGAAATCCATTGGGGTCTCCCCGCACAGGTTCGAATCCTGTCGACTCCGCCAACACGAGCACGTGTTGGCGCAGTCGACGGGATTTACCCCACGAGCACGTGAGGACGTGAGCTCACGAGCAGGAGCACGAGCACTGGACGCCAGACAGATGGACGGACGGACGGACGGACATGGCTAGCCCCTAAGGAGCTTCGCCCCTAAAATCGGTGATATTTAACGCGGGTGATGTTGACTTCGACTGACTCTGTTGTGTTGGGTGCAGCGTGACCGCAGTGTAGTGCGACGGCGTACCGCTGGCTTCAAATCGCGTCGAACTAAAACTTACCTTGCTTGCACGTAAACAGCGGAAACCTATATAAGCTGGATCGCCGAACACATCTGCAGGCAGAGTGGAATCGACGCCGTCGACGCTTTCGCTGACTTCTCTGCTCGCCTTCATTTTGTCGCGCTGCGCGCCCCTTTGGTTATTTTAACTTGCAATACGGGCGAAACAAAGCCTATATATTTAATAGATTATTAGTTTGCTCTATTGAACTTGCGGGGTTCGTGCAGAGTTTATGAAATAATTGCCAGTGGGTCGCGTTGCCTGCAAAATGAATGAGGATATTTTGTTTTGGAGCGCAGCTCTTAGGCGCCCGTTTCCGGCTTGAGCGGCGTCGGCGTCGCCGTCGGCGTAACCGTAAGGTCACGTCACCCCCCCCCAAGGTCATGTGACCCCCAGGTCACGTAACCCCCCAGGTCACGTGACCCCCCCCCCGAGGTCACGTGACACCCGTGAGGGGAAAGGGAAAAGGGAGGGGTATACCTTCCCCTGAGTACCCTTCCCTCCTCCTCCTCAAGAGCTGCGCTCCGATTCGGCGTTACGGGGAGTCGTAAACGGCTTTCATTTTTTTCGTTTCTTCTTTGAGTGGCGCCATCTATGTGGAGTGCCACGAACCTCCCTGAAGTGAGAACACAATCGGGTCGCCCAATCGGCTCTCGCTTCCCATCCTGCCCATCCTCAACTTTGGTCCAGACACAGCTGACGCTACGAGCTGATGGTACCAATCGTACAGTGTCAAAAGGGCACCATCATGGTGTTCCTCATGTTTCTTTACGTATTCTATCATCGCTTAGTCAATCATAAACTGAAAAGGCCCAGTGACTTGCAATTTAGGCGCTGCTTGATTATTACCATGACCTCGTAGCATCGGCGTCGCATGGACTTGAGCTGAAACAAAGTATAATGCTCGCACAATGTGCCCATTTGACAGTGAAAATAAAAATAAAATAAAAGGCTTCTCGAAGTTTGTTCATTTTGGCTGTCCGGGCTCGCACCGAGGGACATCATTCGCAGCTACACATACGAGCTTATATTGTAAATAAACCAAGGTAAGAAGCGATTTCGAGAGATTATAAATCTTACAGTTCCAATGCTCTTTAATTTTGTTTAACTAAATATTACTAAGTTGCAATACGGTTCTCTTGGCCTGCTCGTAAAAATTGCGAGTAAAATAGACTCAAGATGTGGCAATCACTCAATATTTTTACTCAAGCTAGAACTAAACCTCGCCCCTACAAAAAATCAATAAAATATTGGTAGCTGTCCGAAAATGTGCTTCCACCCCCCACAAGTCAACTGCCACAAACTCCCGCGTTCGTGCCTTGGGAAAGCAAGCAAAGTACAGTCGCGGACGATATGAAAAAAGCCTAGGCGAGTGCGTGGCTCCAAAGGCCTTCAGTGCAATCTAGCGGAAGAAAGCTGAGCTGTCATCGAGGGTATTGTGTGCACGAGTGGCAATTCAGCGGCTGTTCGATTTTTGTCGTTACCCCCCACTTGGTTGCCAAACGATTGCTGAGTCTGCACCGATTTCGGTGTTGTTTATGGATCACGCTTGCGTGCTCAGAGAAGTAAAATAAAAACCGCTTATCGTCTTTTCTTCCGCGAACTTATCAAACGCGCGAAAACTGACTGCTCAACTTGCCGACCCGGTGGTTTCAACCGCGCCTGATTTCGTCATTTGTCACGGAATGTCTGTACAATGGACGCGGAAATAAGCATTAAATCGATTAACTTAGCAACAGCCAGTCAAACGGGAAGTGACGACCAAAACTCATTGGCCGCTGGAGCCTCGATAATGGTTGAGATTTCTTCAGATAGATAGCGCTGCAGGTATTCTAACCCACGCGTTCGCCTGGACTTTTCCATATCGTGCTCGTCTGTAAGCGCCGTAAGCGCAAACGCTGACAATGTCACCAATCAGAAATTCTTATTGAAACAGAATATTTTGCAAAGCAATATGCCTAATATCTATAACAGTTTCAATCCTTGTAATACGCATAAGTTACTTTAGACAGGCATACCCTGAGTGAGGCTCTAAATGTGGCTTTCTTGCAATCAACTCTTTAATTTGTTTTAGAGTAATATTTGCTCGTTGAGATAAAATGTGGAACCAATTGCTGCACTCAATTCAATGCAACTCAAACCGCCGAACGTTTTAACTCGCCAAATATATAGCAAGGACTTACCCAAGTCGCTTTATGAAAGCCCTCATCTGCGCGATTCGCACTGGCACTGTCTTGGTCCGTGCAGATCAACACAACTCGACTATACTGAACGCGGGATCCCGAAACGTCCCATTCCTCGCAACTCGTTCCGACCCGACCCGACCCGACCCGACCCGACCCGACCCGACCCGACCCGACCCGACCCGACCCGACCCGACCCGACCCAGACCCGACCCGACCCGACCCGACCCAAACCGATCCGACCCGACCTAGCCCCACTCATCTCGATTTCAAAAACAACTAGTTGTGACTGATGCGACCCGACGCGACTCGTATCGATACGATGCGACTCGACACGACTCACTGAAATTGAAACTTAGCAAATTCTAAAACATATAATATAATATATTGTACCCAAATGCTTAAATTATTCTCCCATTGGCATTACTACCTGACTGCTGCACGCCCGAAAAAATTTCTAATTTAACTCGTTTCTCTCAGTTTTAAAGCCCAAGGGTACACAGCAAAACAGGAGCGCGTGGGGTGACGGAGGGCGCCAAGGGCAAAAAACGAACACAGCAAATGAAAAAGGCATTGAGAGCCAAGGGGCGAGTTTGACGAGCGTAGGAATGTCGAGAACGCTGAGCAGATCTCGCTGTCGTCGCGTCCTGCCGCTTGTCACTCGGGGCTCGGGACTGGCAGCTCTCTCCTCACAGTCGCGATGTGTCTATAGACCCAAGCCAGACACGCACATCTCTTTTTTTTTCTTGAGTTTTTCTTTGCTCTTATTTACTTTATACGGATTGATTGTGCCTGGCTTTCACTCGCTTATTTTGTTCTATTGCGTTCGAAGTTCACATACTTCTGCTTTCGAAGGTGACCGTCTCGATGTTGTGGATCGATAAAGATCGAATGGAGTTTGGCTGCTTGGATCCTTCGGGAGCCGGTGTGTCGTAATGTATGCGCGGCAGTAGGGGCACGCCATGTCACGGGCTAAGCACAGAGGGCCTTAACAAACAGCCTGCTATAGATAGCAGAGAAGAAGGGAAGAGGTAGTGGCGTACTACTCCAGTCCTTACATTTTTACTGCTTTTGACGTCGTCGCATTTTCGAGGATCCCTTTGTCATACTGAACACAAGTTTCACTCCCTTCAAATAGTCTATTCTATAAGCTTTTTTTTGGCATTTGTGGGTGTCTTCGTCTGGGTACTCCCAAAACACTCTGTCGGTACTGGCTGCTTGTGTTCATTCTTTTTTTTGTCACTTTTCTTTATTTCACGGAACACGCGCACGTTTGGTATTTGTTTTTGCATTTTATTTCTGAGCGTTTGGTTGGCTAACTTTTACGGAGCCGTTCAATGTTTCCTGAAGCCACTCGTCTTATAATCGTTTATTCGAACTTATACGTGCTTAAAGGAGCGGTGCAACGATATTCAATTGGAATGTTTTTCACTTTACACGAGCTTACTGGCACTAGTGGGACTCAAGGATACTCGCACGCAACGCCACTGGCCGAGAAACTCCTTTGTTGCGGTGTAATTTCAAGGACAAAAGCGATCATTTTCATTCAATCTCTCCTTTGCAAAATTTGATGACGTAACGTGGGGATCGCAGTAACCTCCAGTGACGATATTTGAATGCGACTCATAGATTGGACCCGAGCATTGCGTGGACACTCGATTTGGGCTCGTGATAATTACTAGCTCGAGAAGCATTCGGGTAGTGGACCGTGTCCAATCGCTGCAACGACGACAATAGCCGAGCCATAACAATGTCTGGAACTCAGCGCGTGCCCTGTGCTTTGCCAACCCCAGCGCGTGGCTATGATCAACATTGGCGGCATATAATCGGCTCCAGATCACGTGGTCGCTTGTTCTGGCTGCGAGTTGAGGGGGTGAACGCTGCTCGTTTTTCTTTAATATTTTTTCTGGGACTTCTATTACGTGGGATGAAAAACGAACGCGTGTTTCATAGGTCATTAACGTCAGGGATCCGTTCTAAGCGGTATTTGCGCAAAGTACAAAAATTGTTGCATCGCCCCTTTAAGGGAATTTGACCAGTTCTATTTGGTCTTTTTCCGGAATGATGTTGCATGCCTTACCGAAGCTTTCTGTCGACTCCTGTACGACTCGTGAACTAAAGAAAATATGCGAGATAGTCGAATTCACTGATGAAAATCCGAGACCAAAGTAATGAAAAAGAAATGCCAGCGACCTTTATCTTTAAAGTCTTGCAATGCATGAAATGCTAGTATTTAAGATGCGCTAGTTTAAAATTATTTAGAAGACATTAAACCGTCGTATGGGAGGTGCCGAGCCTTTATTTTTATCAATTCCCCACGACGTTTAGCGGGAAAACCGAGTACATAGGTAAAGTGACGTCAGTTTCCCTGCTAAATTTAGCGGGAAAACTGCATTGGTGTATTGTTCACGTGACGTCAATTTTTCTGCTAGGTTTAGCGGGGAAATTCTGTCAATGTAAATGTTTTGTGACGTCAGTTTCCCCGCTATATATAGCAGGAAAACTCAAAGGCGTCTTGGCCACGTGACATCAATTTCCCCACCAAGTTTAGCGGGGAAACTGAATTAGTGTATAGGTCATCTGACATCAGGTAACGTGACGTCAACTTTTGTCGCTATATTTCCCGGTATATATAAGTATCACTGATCTCAATTGCTGGATCGCGTTTGCCCGCTCCGCGAATGCGACCCTGGCGGCCATCTTTTTGGTAGAGTTATATCACCTCTAGCCAAGGTACAGCTGCTGCAGCCACTATCATCCATCCATGGCAGACAGCGTTGTGGCAGTTGTGGTGGCAGGCTGATATCAAAATAGCGTGGGTGATATTTCGTGCCTGATTGAAATTGTTTGACGAAACATATTTTTGAAACCCGGCGTGAACGGTAACCCGATCTTTGAGGACCCGGTGAAAGTTTCACGAAATCACAGCACCGGGGAAAAGCAGCACAGCACGCATCGAAAGTCGCATCGAAAAAGAGCATCGAAAGCAGACGCCGGTACGGAGTCTGCTTTCGACCGAGCTGCGCTGCTTTCCCCCGGTGCTGCGCTTTCGTAGAAGTTTCCCGGGGTCCACAAAGATGAAGCAACCGTTCACGCCGGGTTTCAAGAATCTGCTTCGTCGAAGAACTTCAACCAAGCACGAAATATCACCCACGGTACAGACTACTGGATCCACGGCTATTTTATGGCAGCCTGCCGCCATTGCGCTGTCCGCCATATTACTATGATGGCTAGAGATGATATAACTCTACCTAAAGATGGCCGACCGTGGCCGCATTCCAATCCATAGGCGGAGCTGGTCAAACGCGATCCAGCAAATAGACATAAAGATTAGTGATAAGTATATGAGTCATGTGATTTTAAAAACAATTTCGCTAAATTCAGGCGAGAAAGTGATTATGTATGTATAGGTCACCGACGTGAGGTCACGTGACATAGTTTACATCACGTGACCTGAATAGCAATTCAGTTTTCCGCAAAAGTCTTATGGGAAATGCTATTATAGACGGCAATGATCTGCCATTGGAAATAGTTGAACTATACTCGCGGTCAACTTTCTGTGGCAATCCGAAGAGAGGAGAAAGCGCGTGTAGAGCGGTTGGTGCACCCTTTCCCCTAGCATTGACTGCATTGCCACAGAAAGCTGACCGCGAGTATAGATGTCTCCACCTCCTTTCGTAATGCTATAACTTCCTATGTCAAATAATGGGTCACGTTAATATTTTATTAGTTTGGCACTGGCATCAACGTTTCCCGGCCACTGTTTGTCGTGCGTATCCTTTCGTGTTGACGTTTCTTTTCTCAATGCGTCAAATGTAAGCTGCAAACCACCTTTATGTTTTTTTTTTTTTTCGTTTTTGATGTTTCTTTCTCTTAATGCGTCAGCCCTGTTAGCTGGCATCGATATATCAACATGTCGTTTCTTGTAAATTTTGTTTTAAGTGTAACCTCATCCCCCCCCACTATCCCGGTCCCCTCGCCCTCTTATATAAGGCCCTCGAAAGAGGTACCTTTAGGGGTCTAATAAATGAAAGAATGAATGTACGTGCGGACGGACGGATGGACTGACGGAAGAACAAAATTTCGGGATCGGAGGTAGTGGAAAAAGCATTTCACGTTTTAAAACGAGATTGATGGAAAGCCATATACATTTTTTTTAACGTACGTTTGTTTATAAATTTTATAGGTCGTGCAAGTCTCGCCTGCCCTTGCGCGCCTCGTGCGTTTGTTTATCCCCCTCCCCCGCTACCTTCCCCCCCCCCCCAAACACACCCGCGTGGTTTTGTTTACCCCCGACCTCAATCAATGACGGCGCGCGCTTTGCTGCCTCGTCATCGCGCGTTCCCTACACCATATCTTTGTTGCCCTTTGATTGGCGTGATCGTGGAGCTCTTCCTTGGGTTCTGATACGCCAAAGACGCGTTTTGGAACAGTTGCTCGCCGCATTGCGAGACGTGGCCGCGCTCCATTTCACAAACGGCCAGTTGAGTCAGTAGTAGAAAACGAGGGTGTGAAATTCCCACAAATTTTGCTCTTGTGTCAGGATATTGAAAACTAGGAGGTATCTGTGTCTCCACTGGACTCACTGGACTTCACTTCCGCCTTTAGACACGCACATGTTGTGAACACGTTGTCTAAAAAAAAAAAATAACCCGGCAAATGGGGTTCTTCCAGCTGCCAGACGCGGTGAGGAGCCCTCCTGTCCCCTCCGCCCCCCCACCTCCCTAAACGAGCCCCCTTACTGCCACGGACTAGACGACACAGAATGTCAAACGCAGCTCTCGTTCATCTTGACCGTTAAGTTAATTATCCTTCTCTTAGGGTTTAGATTAGTAATGGAATTGCTTATGTAAACGTAATTTAACTATGGTAATTTGGTTAATATTAAAAATACTATCCGAGCTCGCAATTTAATATTACGGTACTGAACAAAAAATAAAGAAATATATTAATGATTATGGCATGATAGTTTGAAGCAAAATGAGTCGTTTTAAATCCATATTATGAAAAGCTCCAAAATTGTTTTAGAGCGCAGCTCTTAGGCGCCCGTTTCTGGCATGAGCGGCGTCGCCGTCGGCGTAACCGCGCGGTGCATGATGGGTAAATTTCACCGCTAAATTTAGCGGAAAGTTTTCCCCGCCAAATCTAGCGGATAATTGTTCCCGCTAAATCTAGCGGAAAATTTTCTCGCTAAATCTAGCGGAAAAGTTTTTAAAAAATATGTTTCCCTTTGTCATTATTGTTATTATGTTGTTGCACCGGAGAAATATATAGTTAACTTAGATATCATTAATTGAGATTGGGAAAAGTAATGAACTTGAAGACCGGCTATTCTCATTTTCAGGCTCACCAAAAATGCATTTTTGATTAATACATTTTGAAAATGTTATCTAGAAAGAATGTGAAAAAATGGATCTATTTTCAAGTGGAACATGGAAAAATTGGCACAATTCTCTAAAGTTTGGAACTAACAAAATTTGGTCAACATTGTCTGGACTAAAAGGCTTTAGGTGACAAGTATGAAAACTCACTAACATAATATTTAAGGAGCTGCGCCTCTTTCATGGGTACGTGATATATCCAGGCCTCCTACGTCCAGCGATTTTCTAAAAAAAGAGGTAATAACATGCGTTGGAGAAACCTCGGGGTTCGAATTTCGAACCAGTGTCCGACATTTCATTGTTTTGCATACTATCACTAGAAAGAATTAAATGTTCTAAACGTAGCTAAGTTAAAACAAAAATCCGGGCTCAATGAAGTTTTTTGTATGTTACGTAATTGATTGCTGGTTCGAAATGAGTGCTGGTCCAAACATGCAGGGTCACACTGATGGTCCATAAACGTGCTCAACTGTTAAATAGCCTTCAGTTAATACTGCAGAACCAAGACCGAGATGACAACGTAAGGCGCATAAAGTCTGCTAAAGCGTGTCTTTTCACGAGATATTTTAATTGCATGAACAATATGTGTTCTACTTGTCTAGATTTCTTTTTCTATTACGGAATACGCAATACACACGTGCTTTTATTCAATAAAGCACACATGTACAACTACTTTACATACTATACAACTGCATACAAGGTACGAAGATAAAAAAATATATATATATACAGATATATAGATATAAAACGTTTCACCGAACCATATCAAGCGGAAGCATGCAGTAGTATTCTTGTTCAAGCAATCACTCAACATTCGGGTCTCTACTAGCGCTGGCAGATAACATTGTTCTTTCTCGCTACGCGTACCATTTCTTCCACGCGTTGGCCGTAGTGCGCAAGTAAAAATAATAAACATTCTTGCTGCGTAGACGGAGTGCTTTGATGTAGCGTATTTTTTTCTTTCTCGACATATGTGTCCCGGCAAATCTCCCGTTAAGCGTTCATGTCGGTCGATCTGTTCGTAGCGAATGACTTTTGGAGATCGGAAAACATCAATCGTATGCCATCATTTTCGTTACTTACCCTTTACTTGCGTCAGTTGCTTCACGAACAATTAGATGCACCCGTCCGTCTGATTTCATCTCCAATGCACAAAGTCGTCGAAGTTTTTAATGGATTGTTTTGATAATTATGGGTTTTACGAGTCCCCGTTTTCCACACAACCGCGTAATAGAGTTAGCGTTTTTGTTTTGCTTTTTAGTCGTAACAATATTCTTACTTCATTTTTTGACAACGTGTACCCTGAAAACGTAACTTAGAAAGGCGTTTGAAACAAAGGGCAACGCACGATCGCATTGTTTTTAGAACGATATATTATTTGCGTTTCATGAGCTGGAACGTCACTTAACGTGACATCAATTTTCCTGCTAAATTTAGCGGGAAACTGAATTCGTGTATAGATCACGTGACATGAACTAGCCCGCTAAATGTAGAAGTAAATGCACAGACGGACGGACAAAATATTGGGATGGGGGTAACGTTAAAAGCATATCATGCTTTAAAAGCTTGCTACGCTTCAAGGCTGGGTGCATCCGACTGGAACCCAACGCCACGTCGAGTTACTGTTGGTCTTCTAAAATACAAGAATGGTGAATGTGAAAAAAAGTATGGATATTGTTAAGGTGTTTGGTGACGGTACATGACGTTGGGCCGTTCACTTGAATGCGATGTTCTGCGTGGCTATTGTTGCAATTTTACAGTCTGCCAACGTATCAAACTTAATACAACATTTACACTGTCCGGTACAAAGCACCAAAATAAGCAGACTCCATATTTACGCGATAGCTTCAGCCTGCTGTTAACAATACCAGCGTTATCGAACACGTTTTGAGCACTTATATTCCAGTCTAAGATCCGTATCACGTAGAGGCTGGTTTCGAGTGCGCTCAGTTTTGGAGGTTACGACCGATTTTATTTGGAGGGCTGAATCGCCTCTGCATACGCGCTGGGTACTTGTCCTGTTCGTGGTTTTAACTTATTTCCCATCATCGAGAATTGAACAGCAAAAAAAAGGGTATGTTCTCGCTTTTAGACTTTCTTATTTGTATTTTACATTACATTTCTTCTTTCGCCTTTGTGTTATATTTACCGGGGTTTAACGAGAACCAGGCTGAACGTGAAGGCATCACGACGGCTCAGCGAAGCGGGAAATTGAATAATCTCGGCGAGCTTTTTTCTTCTCGCCCCTACCTACCCTGGCCCACTCCTATGAATGGGGAAGCCACGCGAGATCTATATAGAATGATTTTATTTTATTTTTCTTGGGGAGGGGCGGGGGGGTGAAAAGTAAGAGGAGAGAGATATAAAGCGGGCGAGTGAGACAGAGTCAGATTTTGGGCGGGCTTGGGAAGATTCGGACGAATCGATGGTAATGGGCGCAAGGTCCGGGCGTCTGGTTCGCTCGAATGTCACTTTGGATTTCTGAGGAGATGGTAGCAGGGACAAATTTTCTTTCCAACTGGACAGAGCGGAAAGGAAGGGTCGAGGCAACAAAGAACACACACACACGTACACACACACACAAAAGAGAAAGTAATTCGCGACATAAATATGATTTGTATCAAAATCGAATGAGGCTTTCGCTCCATATAGTGCACATACCGTGAAGTTTTGTTTTGTTTATTATTTCTTATTACGATTAATATTTATGGACCACTGTTTCAGTATTTTGTACGTATTGTTGCTTAGTAAAAAAACAAACAAAAAAACTCTTTTTGTGCGTACACTACGCGACTACTTCTTCGACTTGTGTTGATGTTCAAAGAAAGCCGTAAGAGATGAGAGGCCTCTTTCACCGGCGTGTCGCTACCCGTCTAGACCGCTTGAGCTAAAACTTTTTTGGGGTGTGTATTTTGTTTACTATTAATTTGTTTCGATGTACTTTATAAAAAAATAGTTCTTCTCCTCCTAAAGTGTGATGCTTCCTTCAGTGGAGGAATCGAAGTATTGTGAACGAATATGTACGCTGAGGGTGGTCGTGGATTCCTGCTTGAAGCGCATGGCTGAAAGCGTTTGCTTATATATTATCATCAAATATTTAACATTTACCTATCTCTTTGTAGTACATTTGGTGGAGCTATGCAATTACTATGCACCGTATTTACTTGGCTATAACGGTGTTTCTGTTATTTTCCTATCATATTCGCATCGTCGGCGATGCGATATTCATTTATCGCGCCGTAACTTTCTTTAGCGAATGACGGAGAACGTTCGTTTTGAGTACACGTTTTCAATTTAATAAACGGACGGATAAGTATAGATTGTAAACAATGAATGGCGAACTTTTGTCAAAGCACCCTTGCCAGCAGAGAGACACAAGTGAATTGTCGCCTTTATAGTTATACCTAAGGAACTTGCCTTTAAGTGTTTCGTCGCCCACCTACGATGGTTCTAGCGATCACAAGAAAGAGGTCTGATTAAAACTGCTACGACCGAGCTATTTCGTGTCCATATTGTTAATGCCACTACCTTTTACGATTCAGCGAATCATCACGACAGGCGGTGTTTAGATATAAAGGTATCAGACAAAGCTGCCATCTGCTCAGCAACAACGAGTGCGTCGTGTCTTGTGTGTAAAATTGAACAGAAATTGCATTCCCATGCGAAGACTGACCGATTACCGTCGCTCACTTTTCCTCCTTTCTGAAAGTCCCTGCCTGCTAGCTGGACACAAACTGGTACTAACATACAGACTACAAAACCTCGTAACGGTATTGACCGACCGGTCTCAGATGCCATGCCCCCCCAGTCGCCATCTTGTTCCATTCAAATCTTCGAACCTTCGAAAGAGTCGTCCTGAACCAGTCACACCAAGATAGCTATGGAACATCGTAGTACCGTATGCGTACTGAAGGCGTTCCTCGCCCCTATAAGCGTCTTTGACGATGTTCATGCCATCCACTTATGAATCGTGGTTATCTCCACAGATCTCTTACAATTATGTTGTTGTTCTTGCGTATTTCAAGGCTGGAAAATTATTTTTTAATGCCGCCAATCACCGGCACCGCATGTGGTGGCGGTGCGTAGAATGTGCGCTTGTTTCGTCGGTGTGAGGATAACGAAATCTCGATATTCAAGGAACGTCTCTACTAGCGCTACCCGTCGCAAGCGAATTTAGGTCGGCTCACCAAGAATCGAAATGCTGAGGAGAAACTCCTCATTCCTTGAACCAATATGGCGATCATACGGGGAGCTTGGAGCTATTTCCCAGAATCCATAAAACACACCGGGTAGCTCAGCTTTAACAAAGAATGGAGTGGTAGGAGCAGAGACGATTATTTCAGAAATTGTTCCTAAGGAATCCTTTTACCCTCACGACAAAGAGAAAAAAAACACTGCTCTTAGAGGCGTCAAATACGTACCGATACCAACATTTTGTTTACAGTGTGGCGTCACCATCTAGTCTGAAAGGAACAAAATGTCCCTGCAAACATTGTTGCCCAGAAAGAAAAAAAAAGAGATGCGAATATTGTTGCTATAAAACGGGCAGCTAAAAGCCCCAGACAATTGCTTAGTCAGTGGGCAAAACTCGATCTTTGTTGGCTTAATGGAATTAGGCCCTTAATTGTTTTAAACGTTATTGCCGCGGCGCTCTTTGTTCAGTTCGAGCTCGCAAGAGTTTGCACGCGAGCTCTGAATACGTTGTGCGTACTTTCCGTGTCCGCCTCTGGCGAAGCATCATTAGTGAGCAGTGTACTCCTGCATTTATGAAGAACTCGTGTGTTTCTTTGAGCCCCAAAGCTTCGGCGTAAATTACCCGTTTCCGGAGGACTTTCGCGTTGCTTCGGCAATTTTAATGAGCTCGAAAATCCGAAACCCTTGCGGAAACTTCGACGAGACGCCATTCTCCCTTTTCGAACTTTAACATTTTTCGCGCGTAATTAATTACTCGCGATAGAGTGCTAAATATCAGAAAATACGTAGGATAATGGCTCTTTTAATTCTCCCATCTCTGAGAAAACTAAAGCTGTCGTTTCACTTCATTCGTTATAAAATCGTTATGTTATGACTTCGCAGCGCAGCTTAAAAATATACGATTATATTTGCCACACTTGTTCGCCTCCCTGCGTACGGACGCTTTTTGTAATATAACAAAACGCAGCATCCGCAATGCTTTAAAGGGATACTGAACCGAAATTTGGATTTCGCGGAATAAGGACGCAGATGCGTTGAACGGGGCACTACGAACACCAAAAAATCTTTTCATACATCGATATCTCAAACCGATGGCCGTACTTTTGGAAAAGAAGGGCGCGATCAAGCGAGGTCTTTGACCTCATTGTCCTCCGGAAAAATTTGAGAATGATAGGAAGCGGTCTCGCTTCTCTCCTCCTCATTTCGGTACACCAGCTCGACGGGACGTAGTGAAGAGGAGAGGGAATGAAAATCGTGACGTGACTTGTCTGGTCTGCCTCGTCGGCCGTGTTTAATCGCGCACTTTTTTCCCCCCAAAATACGGGGATCCGTTAGAGATATCGCTGTATAAGTAATGTTTTTTGGGTTTTGCAGCGACCCGCCTATCCTTCCAGCCTTGTTTTGCGAGCTCGAAACTTCTGTTCAGTATCCCTTTAAGCTGACCCACCTGAAAAACAGCAATCCTCTAAAGTTGATTGACTGCGTATGGATTTCAGTGGTTTAACCCGGTCCCAGATGAGGATTCATTTGCGCTGCCGACTTACTCGAAACGTTCGTATGGATCTCACTGACGTTGTAGAAGAAGTTCTGAGCGAAAATCAGGGGCATGACTATAAGCCCTGTTGTCGGCCTTCGGGAAACGCAGCCCACATCGCGGTCGTAAATCGTTTACCCTTCGGAAAAAGTGTTTTAACGCAACAGTGTCTAATATCACAACAATGAAGCAGCCCCTCACTAAGCGCATTTAAGGCCTCGCCCCTCCATTCTTTCACTGAGCTCTGCGTCATCTGTTATTTCCCTTCACCAGTTTCAGAAGACTTTTTGACCACCTAAGTAAAACAGGTACCTCTTGCCATGCCAGAAATATTTCCAAACTCAAATGTGACGGGTAGTCTGCTCAAGGAGACTCGACGAAGCCAGACGAAAATCGCGCGCATAATCTCACAAAGGGGGAAATACGACACATCTGTCATCATTGCATCACTTGAATGAGTCACTGACTCGAACTCGAGCTTTAAATTCGTTTGCAATGCGCAAGCATTAGAACGCCTCGTTTTGACGAGAACCCGGTGGTGTCGTCAGTTTGTCAGCGCCGGAAAGAGATAGAGGAGGTGGAAAGGGTGACGCGTGCGACGCACCCATTGGTCCGAAGCGCTGACATCAGCACGCGTCACCCTCCCCTCTCTTTCTTCCTCTCTTCCCGGCGCTGACAAACTGACGACATTGCTCAGGCTTTTGTCAAAATGAGCGTTTTCGTTTTCGTCAAAGGAGCGTCGCACAGCTGGCGCGGAACCAGGGAGGAGGAGGCGCCGTGGCGCGGTGGAATGCGGGCGTGCTCAGTTGCCGCTCTGCCCGTCGCCAGATGTTCTTCGCTTTGGGTTTCTGTAGTAGCGGTGCGTGGGCTCTGATGTTTGTGTGTGGGTAAAGTTCCCTCCACGACTGATTTAGTTCCGGTTCCTTCCACTAGTGGTATGGGTGTGGATCTTTCCACGAGTGACATGGAGGACCGTATCCAAGGGCGTCGACGTACTCTGACATGCAGAGTGCAGAAAAGGGGTGAAATCATATTACAGGAAGATTCATTAATGTATTCTTAGATTAACCGTTAGCATGACCCTTGGGAAACGCCATTCACGACTCCCTTTGGGAAACGCTAACTCTGACCCCGTAACGAGGCCAAAAAGAGGCGGCAAAAAATTCGGGAAGCAAAAGAGAAAGCCAAAACAAAAGAAGTAAAAGAGGTCAGCGTTAGCGTTTCCCAAAGGGGGACGTGTGTGGCGTTTCCCAAGGGTCATGCTGACGCATTTCCTAAAAATCTACCAATGGATCTTCCTGTATTTTGTTTATAATTTTGCACGGTTGCAATAATTAGTTACTTATTTAGAATTTCATAGGTTGATGTTTAAGAAATATTTCCAGTCATTTGGGACAATAGAAAAAATATAAATTTCGGGGTGTCAAAGCCCCCCCCCCCCCTGTCAATATCGGCATGAACGACCGTATTTGTAGAAGGTATACGAATCACACACCAGAAACTGTTAAAAATGAACTGCGTGAGTCAACGCGCGGGTTAAGCGGCCATATTTGTAGAAGGTATACGAATCACACACACGAAACTGTTAAAAATGAACTGCGTAGTCAACGCACGGGTTAATATTTGTACGCATGGCTAATTTCTAACTTAATGTTGCACTTTTTACCCTTGCCGTTTTATAACAACTCTTCTTAAGTGCCATTCTACATAATATGTATTGGAGGTCCCCGAGCTAATTAAAACGCTTCTTTGACAGATTTAAAGACTAAAGCGCTGATTTTGTAATATTATGGCATTTGTATGCACCTTATGCTGAGCATTAGATAGAAGGCCGATATTACCGATAAATGTTAATTTGTTTTGCATTTTTATATATATATTGGTAACTTTTCTTTCTATTCTTCTACCATCTTTTTCTGCCAATATATACATGAAGAAATACAAAAGTGTCTGTGCAATTCTTGGGTATCGAGGTACCCTTCTTTTAATAGGCACTCTTTGTTTGCAGAACTTGGGGCTTCAAATGAACGTCCCTTATGTTATGAGAACTTACTCTCATATATTTAAACGTAAGAGTTACATCATGAAACCTTTCGTGGCTTAAAGTGCGCGTGCACAGCGGTAGATGTATCTTGGTTCATTTTATACACTACAGACGTATGTTATGTGCTATGGGGCCAGATCGTATGCATGAACGGCTTTACCACGCTTATATAGCTTCCCATTGGATATACCGTCAAAGCATTCCTCTTCTGAACCAATTCAGAACCGAATGACTGGACATTATCCTGTTTCGTGGCACCCACATCACGTTTCATCCCCACAAAAGTTGTAGGCCCGCATAAAAATATGCAATGCGAATCCATACGTGACCGTGTCGTAAAACAGTTACTACCCTTGACCAACTTTTTTGATTGCCGGCGAAACACGTGCCGGGTGGATTAAAAAACATCATCGCGGCGTGAACATCGTTTGAGCACGTCCGGCACTAAACCGCATGAGAACGTAATGTGCTCCGTCATCGATCCGGTTACATCAAAGTTAAGTAGAAGCATTACATCGTCGCGGATGGCACTCTCCCTACGAGTGTAAACTGGAAATAAAGGTTTAATCGGCGAACTTCTGCCCGAAGCAAAAGAGAGAATGAACGTCGAAGCAGCAGCAGCGAACCTCACGGCGTCGGTGTGACAGCTGGCTTGAGCGAGATTGCTGAGTGGGAGGGACAGAGTGAGTCAGCAAGGCCACGCTCGGCTCCTTACCTACGACACTCGGTATCTCGAATATTGCGACGTAGAATGTTCGGGAATGAGCTAGGGCGAGACTGACTCGGCAAAGGTCATTCTGGCCTCTTTCACCTTTTACACTCAGTCGGCTCGAATCTCCTAGAAGTAAGGACAAGACGGACAAGCGTTCCTTCGCTGTCATGCACGCGGCAATGTGCTCCGTTTCACTCTATGCCTGCCCACAGTCGGCGCTACTGGTACGATGGAGCCTACCAGAGCGAGAAAAGTGCATCGACACGACGCTCGTCGTTTTTGTGCGTTTGCTGTTCCTGGCTGTACTGTCAAAGCATTCCAATCACACACAATGATCACACGTTACGAAAACTTTTGGTGCTGCCTTGATCGGCTCTATCGGGTTGTAGCCACGGTTGGATTATATATATATATTTTTATTAAAACACTCCTGTATGGTCATCAGCTTCATAGAGGTGAGTGGGAACCAGCAAAGCATAGCAATAACCAACAAAATGCAACAATTTTTGTTTCACAATTTGATTTGCTGACCATTAACAATGGAGACATTAAAAGATGGAATACAGTTTTATTCTGACGAAGGTTTAGGGCCGAATGAATGGTAAAATGCAATGGTCTTACAATTAGGGTCTTAAAATTATTCTTACAACTAATCTAAAGCTGAACATAACGCCGATGTAACTAAAGAGGTGCGCAACCTCTAACTTTCTTTTCTGCAATTGCTTGACTACTGCGTGATTTACGTGATTACCCTACATAACGCACGCTTCTAATAAACAATCAAAGGGTATTTAATTGTGCCCTTCACCGTTCATGCACTTATCAAGCGACTTTTGGTTATTTATTTTATGAATCAGTGATGCGCACAACAGACGGATGGGGCGCCAGTTGTTCGGTTAACTCGAAAGTCTCGAAACGACCGCACTCAGCGCGAGGTACCTTTGCCAAGCGTTCTAAATACAGCGAGCGTCTGTCTTTAATGAAGAGCGCGAGCTCTTTCAAGCTTTTAAATTGCGATAGCATTCGAAGGAGTGAGGGCGTGTTCGCTCATAAAAGTGAAGTAATTATGATATGGCGGTGTTGTTGTGAGGATCGAATCGCGCCTCATTAAGCGCAGCCTCCTTATTGTGCGAACCTCGTAGGCTTCTTTTCCACAGAAAACATTCATATTGCAGAGCACTATTGGATTCGAGGGACTGTCTGCATTCCAATAAAATAAAAGATCAGGTAAAAAACATCGACAACACAAAAATTAAACAATTGGTTATTCTTTCTGAATCCGTCGAATTTGTGGGATGCATTGTAACCAGATTCACTCCACACTTCTACTGACGACTGTTTGTCGCGTGGATGGTAATATGTGTGGTTTGAAATTATAGCTTAAAAAAAAAGTAATGAAATACAACTCCAATAACAAAAGCAGAATGGAGCTCTCGTGTGTTCTTGTTTTGTTTGTCTATCTGATGTTCTTTTTTTGTTTTTTGAGTTGAGAATGAAAAAAAAATACAAAAGCTCACTACCATTTTTATACCCGAGGTCACAGGTGGGTTCGCAGCAACTGACCCACGTGATTACCCTGCCATTTATTTAAACCTGGTGTGTAATGGGCTGATTGAAAACGAGAAAAAGGAAGCGCCACGCGTGTCGCTAATTTCCCTGTGATTGCATAAAGCTCGCAGGGGCTGGAAAAAAATGGGGGGGGGGATATTACGGAAGGTGGGAGGAAAGGGATGTATGAAATGTTTATGACAGGTTTCGTACCTTCGAAATCGGGCAAGAGCGAGTCCCCTTTCAGACAGTCTTTTGAATTCCACTCCTGGTCAAGCATTCATTACAGCTGCTATTTAATCTTCGAGCGATTCAATGCCTAAAGTCGAGGTCCCAGGCGGGCATTTTGTTTTAGCGCGGTTTCCTTTTTGCTTTTTTATGCACACAAAAAACACGATTATTCCGATCAGACGGTATTATATTAAAGCTCATAGAGACCTTTCAACAACATCTGATAGAAAATAGCATGTTATTAGTTGGAATCAAGGAAGTTTCCGAATATATTCTACGTTGCAGTTACATAGAAAATCGCGAAGAAAATATAGGCTCGGAGAAGCTGAAATTATTAGACAATATTGAGCTTCCATCCCCACAATCTCAGAAGACTGTGTTCTAACTTAGCACCGGGAGGATGATTAACAAATATTTTCATAACTTCTGTCGTCACACCAAGCTCGGCATGCTGCATGATATGCCTGTCTGTCTGTATCTTCTCTCTCTCTCTCTTTATGCATGTTTTTATGAAAGAGAAGTTTTGTGGACGCTTTTATTACTGACGTTACCCTGAAAATATTATAAAGGTCATTACATATATTCAAAGTTACTCGGCATAAAAAAGCTACAATCTCATTATTTGTGTCTACTAAAGTGTTTATGTGAGCATGTCGATCAGAAAACCGTGTTCACTCGTACTTAATGGAGGTTTCGTAGTAGTGCACACTTATATTTCTTTACGTGTGACTGTTTATCACATGATTCCCGAGTTTTGCTCTCTTCTTTTTACCATTTACCTGCTTCCCGGGATAACTTCCTCGGCCCGCCTCATCGCTATTCCCGGGGCCGTCGTACGTGACATAAACGCGCGCGCCATGACCCTCACCTCATCGAGCATTTGGTTGGGTGGACTGATGGCTAGGCGAACTGCGATGCGTAGAGACCGCCCGGCCGACAACCATGTCGCGGGACCGCAGCTTCGTAGTCGGAATGCCATTGCCGGCATCTGGCTTATCATTATAGGGTTTCCTGCTTTCCGTACAAACTGCGTAAAATGACCCCCGAGCCAGTTTTATTAAAATCCTGGGAAAACCCCACCGGAAAACACCATTTGGAACTGTCCTCGAAAAGAAAACATTCAGACGACAACGCAAAGTGTGCTGCGATTGTCAGCGGTGAGATGTTGCGTTGTTAAAATATGTGCTTTAGATTGTTGTTAGTGGACATGTTCGGCACATGGTTGAATGTCATGTTCGGCGCTTCGCCCTTTTGCAGGGCAGGCCTGCATGTCGCGCAGACTTTTAAGCTGCTCTTGGACCGTAACGAAGACGTGCTTGGATTGCGCTGGCGTCAAGTCTCTTAAAAGCCACAAATAGGTCGCACATGTGACACGAAGGGGTTGTCCACGAATGACCCCTGGAACTTGGCGGTCGCCGCCGCGAAAAGAAACGACGTCGTGCATGTCCCGCCACCTCCGCCACTTTGAGCAACTTGTCGTTTTGCGGCCCGCCAATGGCGCATTCTCTTTGCCTCTTTCTAGATGCGCGGAGAGTATTTCAGAACCCCACAGGGGCAAGAGGAAAATGGGGAGGGGAGATGCGAGAGAGCATCTCGGCAGAGATGACGTGGCTGTGCCAGGGACGACGAAGATAGGAAGGGAGTGATTGCGCGGCGGAACGCTGCCACTCTTTCCTACTCATCTTCGCCCCTCTCCCCGCGATCGCGGGGCTTTTAGCGTTCGAACAACGTTCGATTTCACCAGAAAGGGGCACTAGCAGCTAGCTCGTTAAAAGTACTCGTCGCGTTCGGGTGTCTGAATACATCTCTACAATGTCGAACTCGCAGGATACTTTGCGTATATTTTTCGTCGCTTTATTTTCACCACGCGCTCAAGGCAGACACAAGATTCCTGTCCTTCCATCGTCCATAGCTCATTCTGTAACTCCTATACACCGGACCACGGTGTACAACATAATGCCCAAGATTAACCGACAACGCGAGGTAGCGGAACTTTTTTCCGAAAGCAGGACTGCATTCAATGAGCTCTCGGAGCATTCAAACACGCTCTTGCGAAATACCGCTAGATACACTTCATTGGTCCGAGCTCCGCTAAACTCCGACAACTCATCAATACGCACTGGGAGCTCCACTTTCAAGTTCCTTAAAGGCGGCTTATGGAACTTCAATCTACGAACGCATTTCGAGGAATAATCGAGTGCTTCCCTACCCAGTAACACTGAGCAAGGGGAAAAAAAGAGGGAATCCGACGCAATTAATTGCCGGTCGCAATCCCCAGAGGCGGGCAAACGGCGGAACGAAAGCAGGCTCGCACGGACGTAGTCTCTGGGCAGTAATGAATTTTAATGGCGGCCCACCGAACTGGCCACAGAACTGCCGCAGTCCTCGTTATGCGCTCGGACCTTGTTATAAGTTAACAATTGACTCGCAGCCACAAGCTCCGGAAAGAAACCCGAGTGAATAGAGCGAAAAAAAAAAAGAGAAGAACACGTTCAAAACCGCGCAAGTAAACGCCCGCTACGAGAAGAGAACGCAACAATGCCTACACACACCTGCGCCTCCGCCCCTTCACAACTTTGCTATCTATAAACGCTTGATACAACTACTACGCAGCTTGTTCCAGTTATACAAGGGCACACGTTTTTACAACACGGAAAATATTCAATGTCGAAAAGGTTACGGAATTTTCTTTTGGTTTCGGAATGGGAGGAGAAGTTTACTTTAGATGTGTTCATGCGCTCGTTTATTCGTGCGTGGACAAAGCGCGAAATGACACGTATACGTCATGGCGGTTGTTTCCTCTCTCGTGTTTTATGGCACCAAAAGAAGTGCAATAAAAACTTTAAAAAAAGTAAAAAAATTAAAAAAGTGAGTGGTGGACCAATATAAATAAAAAATGTGTGTTTAAAGTAAAAAAAAATACAGCATGAGTATTATGCTCAAATCGCGGATGTTGCGCTCGCACTGCAGTGCAGGTTTCGCACGTCCGAGCTCTCATGCCTATCCGTGTGCGTGGGCCTACGCGTGTTCTTGCACGCAGCCTGTACGCTAATGGTTACGCGAAACTGCGCACTTGCCCGTGCACAAGGCTCTCTATGTCTCCGCTATTTCCGATGCCGTGGAGAGTAATACCTGTATACCCCTAGGGCCGCAGTCACACTGCTCGGTCATTGTACAAAAAGACACCGCGTTCCCTGCTGACATGATGACAGAATCGTCATTGTCATGTACACCTTTCATAAAATAGGTAACGCATGCTGATGTGTGATATTGATGGCTGTGCAAAATACCATAGCACAAACTTGGCAATCTCCACGCCCCGAGCACCGAAATATTATATCTCCGGTAGAAAATTAGCTACGGCGTTCGCATATAGCTGAATGCTCCTCCGAAGAACATGGTGTTAACATATATTTCTTGCAGAAATATTAACAAAAGAAAACCCAGACCATCACGACATAGTCTGACTTGGGAACACCCAGTAGCATCATTCTGTATTGCTACTTATATCACTAAAAAAAAAAGTCCGTGTGTCTAGTTTCCGCTCATCACTCGGAGAGCCATTCACCCTAACTTACGGAGGTAGCTGAGCGAATGACGATGCTGAAACATATGTTTACACCAAAAAACGCAGTCCGAGTTGTGACATTAAGCAATGCTAAACGTCACGCTTGCATTGCTTATGCCACAACTTAGACTGCGTTTTTTGGTCTAAACATGTTGCAGCATCGTCACTCACTGAGCTGCGTCCGTAAGTTGAGGTGATTGACTCTCCTAGTGTTCTGCGGGAAACAAGAGGCACTTTTTTTGTTTTTTTCAGTTTATCGTTTCTTAAGGCGTTAGCATTAGAACGATCGTTTTAACTAAAACCCAGCAGTGTCTTTCGTTTGTCAGTGCCGGGGAGAGAGGGAGAAGGAGGGAGAAAGCGTGATGCGTGCGACGCTCCCATTGGTCCGAAGCGCTGGCGTCAGCGCGCGTCAACCTCTCCCTTTCTCCCCGGCGCTGACAAACTGACGGACACCGCCGTGTTTTCATCAAAACGAGCCCTTTCGTTTTCGTCAAAGTCACTCTCACAGCTGGCGCGGAGCCAGAGAAGAAGGCCGCGCCACACGTCAGCACCTCCTAGATGAGAAAGCCTAAGTGCTGAATTTTCCTGAGTCACCTAAAGAAGGCAACCGTAGGCCAAAGATTCAACCTGACTACCGCGTTAGCGTTCGGCTGGGACTCCTGGTTCTCACTGATTGGACACGTGTTCCGGCCTAACTCTGAGAGAGAGCTCCTGTTCAATGAGTGGGCTACGATGGCCTTCTTCAGTGATGCGGGAAAACTCCGCACTTGGGCTTTCTTATCTATACACCTTTCCAAGAAACGCTCGACCCCAGGGGCAGCAAACCGTTTTCGAGCCCAGTCAATGGGTTTGAGGCTAGACTCTCACCGGCGTCCCTGCTAACCCTAACCGAGTGGAGCTGTGATTTCGATAAGCGCAGCCTGTGTAGGCGCAGTTTCAAACAATGCTGGCGGCTAAATTCTCGTCTTTTCCCGCTGTATTTTGTGTTTCATGGTGCACGTATTTTCCCGAGGTCATCGAGAAAGCATTGTACCACATTTGAAAGAAGAAAAAAAGCAATAAAAAACCTATAAACTATTTTTGTTGGGTACGCACGCGACAGAACGAATGCGACTTGAATGTATAGTTCTAGTTTTTGTGTGTGTTTTTTACGATAAGTATTGACGGCTCCGCGCGATCCGCCGCATGACAAACGACAAAGCGCTTAGCTGTCAAAAATAAATTACAACAGAAGAGAGCCGAAAGGCATGCATTTTTCACGCTCACAAATAACGTGTCTACCGGTGGACAGGACACGGACATACAATTTAGAAAGTGTTAACATTCGAACAACATATTGTACGTACCACACGATGCAGCGTTATCCGAAAAGAATTTATTTGAGAAAGATCTCAAATAACACAGTCACAGTCGACGACAGTCACATCTTGACGATCGGACGGAATCCAAGATGACTTCGTTTTGGGGCACGTTTCGTGGAGAGCTTCCTTTTTTCACAACAGCACCAAGTCAAAGGAACGAACGCGACTGACCCGTTTCCCACCCCAACCCGGACAACTATTTTTGGAGATGACTGAGGATTCTACGCGGATTATCTCTGGGAGGGGGAGAACAATGTTCGCAAAATCGCGTCGAGGGTCGTTCGACGTCCTTCACCTCCTTCGTTTCCCGTGAATGTCAAGCAGAAAAGCTTGAATGGCAGGCACTTACCAGCCTTATTTCTCACAGTGGAAGATAACACAGAAAGGGTATGCAGCATGCATAAAAAAATTAAGTGGAAACTTTCAAGAGGGGCGAGAAAACGTCGAATGCAAAACCGCAAAAACACAGGTAGAGAACCGCGCTGAGCGGGTCTTCACAGCTCCAAGAGAGTGGCAGAAAATTTCTAGCTGATAGAGGGCGCGAGAGTCGCACTAGCCGCATCAGCATCAGCAACATGGCGGCGGCCTAGAAGCGTTTTTTGGAAACGTGTATAGGAGGTGTTTCCGCGGCGTGGTGGAATGCGAGCGTGCTCAGCTGCCGCTCTGCCACCGCCGATTGATCTTCCTTCAGAGTTTCCGTAGTACCGGTGTGTGCGCTGTGATATGTGTGTGTAGTAAAACGATGGATGAGGTTTCCTCCACGAGTGATATGGGGCGGGCTCCTTCCACGAGTGGTATGGATGTGGTTCGTTCCACGAGTTATATGGATGACCGTATCCAAGGGCGTCGACGTGCTCTGACAGGCAGAGTACAGAAAAGGGGTGAAAAAAAATATGTACAGGAAGATCTATTGGTAAATTTTTAGAGAATGCCTTAGCATGATTTTTGGGAAACACCACACACGTCCCCCTTGGGGAAACCCTAAAACTGACCCCGTAAAGAGGCCTAAAAAGGCAGTAAAATATAGAGCAAGCATAAGGGATAGTCAAAAAGAAAAAAAGAAAAACAGAAAAGGGAAAGGATGAGCGTTAGCGATTCCCAAAAGGGGGACGTGTGAGGCGTTTCCCAAGGGTCATGCTAGCGCATTCCCTAAGAATCCACCAATGAATCTTCCTCTAATTGTTTATTACTATTATGTTCCGATGTACTTTTAGTCTACTCTTTTATGTTTCGTCGGGGCTTAATTCGTATTTTCTATGTTTTATTCCAGCTCCACTCCTAATTGCTAAGCGCAGTCGCTCGTTAGAACTTTGCTAAAACTATACCCGGCGGCGGCTTCGCAGGGTCATCAATTTCCCTTTCCCTACGTGTCTTCCCTAAACGCGATCAACAGTTTCCCCGTCCGCAAAGCGCGGAAACCACCAAGCACCGCAAGTCTTCCACGCCCTTTAAGTTGACAAAGACAAAGCAGCATCGCGCAACAATAGGCAGCCTGCAATGCTACTTGGTTTGGCGCTATAAATCTAGCAACTGAAGCAAGAAACATGAGATATGGTATGTCTGGAAGTGGCGGCTGCATTGTTCAGACGTGAGCTATTACTTTGATAGCGTCTCCTAGCCTAGTGGCTGGAGCAAGGAAGGCTGGGTAGGTGAGGAGGCCCTGGGCGTCTAAGGTGCCAGTACGCAGGAAGCCACGGCTCCTGCGGGCCAATAGGAACAACGGAATGAGGCACGTGACTACGCATCGCCCGAGTGCACTTTTAGGTAGTGCAAAGAAGGCTTTTCACTGTGTCATGCTCCAATATTTGTGCGTCTCTCTCTTTATACGTAGCGCATTAAGAAGCCGTCGGAAAGGCACTGTAGGTCGTGGCGTTCACCCTTTGCCAAGTTACAACGAGACAGGGTATATAACCGTAAACTCTCACTCTGCTGGCGTCACCTGGCTATATATATATATATATATATATATATATATATATATATACCATCGTTTATGTTACGACATTCTCAAAGAACACGCCATGGCCTTCTCTAACAGTAATAAAGACACGCAAACATACACCTCTAAAGGCCCGTTCAGACATTTGTGTTCGCTTTCGACCGAGTGTTTGCGACCTCTTACGAGAGAACGCACGGCACGCTGGCGCCATCTACGAGGTTATCCTGAACCTGCGTTTCACTGGAGTGTAGTTTTTGCGGTATTTGAGAGATCAAGCGTACGTATCATCTGTGATCATTTGGTCGCTTTTAACATTGTCCAAAGTCTTTCAAGCCAAGAAAGCAAACAATGATGCGCGAAAGTAAATATACAGAAATGTCAAGTGTCTTTGCGGCTGCCGATAGTTGACGTCGGTTTGTTCTTTCGGCGCGAGCGATTTTAAGAGTTTTTATTGCACACGGTCATAAGAAGTCGCAAGTCTGTGACAGGGTATTTATGCTTGGCAAGCCCAACTATCCCGAACAGAATTTGCGGCTCGAAATTCGTTTTCTTTCCTCCCGGAAACCGTTGATCGAAAAGTGTCCGGTTTGAGTCGCGCTCACTCTCTTCTCCGATGTCACGTGCCGGTTTCTATGGTTTAGACACAACCACCAAAGGTAATCAAAGTCGTGGGCCATCGAAGGCACACACTCAATATTAAAAATAGAAAAGGTATATGATATCCATTCTTTGTGGCTTCTTAAAAAATGCCAATCCGTTGATCGAAAAAAAACAAAGTTGCACAGCCACGTGACTTTTGCCAACTCTCTCCATCTTTATATTTCTTCTTTTTCTCCAGTTTAGGTTTCGAGCAGTTGCGTTTTCTTTTCTTTTTTTACTTTATTAAAAATATATGTGACGCTGTAGCAAAAATATTGATTGGCTAGTCTTCTGACACGATAATGGATCTCCTGGCGAAAAGAAATAAAATGTTCTGAGGGGTGTCAGTGTTCCTTTAACCTGTCAGTCCGTGAGACTCTGCGCGCTCGAAGTGCGATAGCTTTCGAATTTGCGCACGTTAGTCTTGCATACAGGTTAATACTGTAATATATACGGTAGAACTACCTAATAAGAGCCGACATAACGTGATGTAGGGACAGATACAACATGTTCATGCATCCATTTATACGTGATTATATCCACGCCGTAGATGGGCAACTTCGCCAGTACAGTGGGATTACGTACCTGGAATTTCTTACGGTAATTATGCAGTTTTGATAGAAATACTACTAGCCTGTACACCTACATTCGATTTTTTAACTGTATACTTATTTAATATTTAAATATCTAGGTAAACGTTCGGAAGGCATCCTTTTCTGACGTCGACTAAATAATGTAACGGAAGTACGGTAGGCTGACTAACATTAAGTGACAAAAAGCAAATGCTTTCAGAGCAAGCTCAAAGTCTTTCTGAAAATAACTGATTTAGGGGTTTTCGATGACGCTGAGCAAGTTTCGAATTAGAACCATATGCCTATTTTCATTAATTAAAAAGTTAATTAATGAATTTTAATTAATTAGCCGACTGATCGTTACGATTTGCCAACTATAATATGTCCCTTTGGCCGTATAACTCACCTCCACAAGCGGCATAAGTGTAACTTTCACGGCTTTTTTTAAACAAATCTGTTAAGCTTAAAAAAACACCCTGTATATATATATATATATATATATATATATATATATATATATATATATATATATATATATATATATATATATATATATATATATATATATATATATATATATATATATATATTTATATTTATACGTACCATGTAAAAAAATGTATGTCCTTGAATGTATATGCATTTTATTATATATTTTGTACTGTGTCCATGCACCATTGTACCACCGTTCACTTGTTTTCATATTCTCTGAAAAGATGCCGGAGTCGTGCTGTTCTTATTTTTGAGTTTTATAAAGAATATTTGTTTTATTTCTTGATGAAACGCCGCTGCTTGTATGGGCCCCCAGACACTCTTAAGCTTTCTTCAACAGCTTTTTTTTTCTTCTTTTTTTTGGGGGGGGGGTGGGGGGGGGGGTAGGGTTATGTTTGTAACTACACAAATCGAATTCAATCGCAGCGCTAAATCAACGCCAGGAACAGCGCTGATGCTTCGCGGTGTTGAACTTAACTCAGCACCGACGGGACTTTGCATCAGCGCTGTACCATTAGATACCGCGAAATAAGCGCTGGGTCAGCAAGATGAGCGCTATTTTCAGCTCTGACGAATAGCGCCGAAATAGTGCTGTGCTGTATGTGTGGATTCAAACCGGTATTTGCACACCCCTATTGCCAGGAGCTTTCGCATTTTATTGCATTGTCGCGCGTTAATTCAATTTTTGTAAAGCTTTTTACTTTTGTTTGGTTCCGAAAGCTGGACTATGTAGGCAGTGCTATTATATTAGAACCGGTATTCGCAAACTCCTAGCGGAAGCCTAGATTGGTGTGCAAGCGAGTCACTCGTACATGAAGTTTATCAAGAAGCCTCCGCCTCTCCCAGAAATAAGTTGTATTTTAGTGCGAAGCCACTGGAGAACGGTGGAAAGTCACTACCAATCTATTCTATTTCTCTCTTTTTTTATATATATATTTTTTTTTGTTTACGAGATTCGCGTACTTTTTTGGAAAATATCGGGCGGAAAAACGCCAAATTTGCAAAACTCTTTGCCTTGGTCCTTAGACCCTTGTAACTAGTGATTTATGGGAATCTCTACTTCTGCACAAGTGCCTGGTTAAGGCGCTTTAACTCTGCAGCTCCCGCCCTTACTTGTTTTAACAGTCATACAAAACCGGCGGTGATATGACACTCAATACCACGCCAGCTTGGAACTAACTCCGAGGTCGCTCTCCGCCCGAGCGACAAAAACCCCGTACTCCGCAACGCGAGCTACCTGTTCCACTAGATACCGTTCGCAATAACGGATCGCGGGGTACAACGGTCGGGCATGTGGTCGCATTCCCACGCAAGCAGGCGCCCGTTAGCGAAGCGCCGGTAATAAACGCAATGTCGTTCTCTCGATGTGCTGGAATCTCTTCTCTCGGGGTGCGATTGATTCGGCGCACGCCTTGTTGTTGTCGTTTTCCGCTGCTTTTCGACACAAA
Source organism: Ixodes ricinus (assembly GCA_037355805.1). Lineage (NCBI taxonomy): Eukaryota > Metazoa > Arthropoda > Arachnida > Ixodida > Ixodidae > Ixodes > Ixodes ricinus. Next base: position 5,459 of record JAZHYW010038761.1, on the reverse strand, counting down.
CATTGCCCGAATTGTTTTCTTCCGCTACAGTGTTAATCCTTGTTTGGTGCCTGCTGTCGTCTCTACTACGTTGATGGCAGGGAGAATAGCGGCAACTGGGAGACAAAATTACAACCTAGAGTTTGAGCATTTTTCTTACGTTTACAATTTTGCGGAGAACATACGGAAATTAGGCGGTGCTATACGCGAAAAAGACTCGGGATCTGACAATCGTATGTGCCGCGTGTTCGATAATAAGTAAAGCTGGAATTTTCGGGACATGTTCCGATTTTGAAAACTGCTCCCGATAAAAGAGTCAGCTACCAGTGCACCTCTATCAAACAATTTCCATTTTGGTTTTCGTCGATTTCGTATGTCTCGAATTGTCCCTATTTTACGTTGAGTGTCCCGAAATATTTAATATTGTCCTGATTGTCCTGATGTTCCATTAAGTGCCCAGTTAATTCACTTAAACGCCTGTATTCAATGTGCCCTTTACCCATTGATAATAGTTTTGCATCGGTAAGGAGCCAGCGCGGCATTATTTCGCCAACGCCTCCAGCGGCGTTAAACAATGTGCCTTGCAGAAAACAAGGGGACAACTGCTGCCGCCAAGCTGCTGCGAGAAATTACGACCAGCGGCGCTTTTGCCAGTAAATTGTACAGCATCGAGATGAGCGGATTTGTTCCTAACGAGATTGCAAGGCTGGAAACCGCGGGGCTCCATGTCTTCTCTGCCACAAAATCTAGGATCCTGTGGCAGAGAAGTTCGACGGCTCTGCGAAAGACAGACCTCGTAAGTCGCTTGAGAAAAACCCTGACATAGGGTGGGTACGTTCACAAAGAACCACAAACGGCGTTTATAACTTGCATGGCGAACGAGCCCTTGGAATATTGCCGCTTGCCTCTGTGCAAGCGAAGCGATCGTTCTACAACTTTAAAAAATAGTTAACAAAAAACAAAATAGACACAACCTAAGCAAACAAACACTTGAGATGGTCCTGACCATTCACTTTAACGCACAAACGTAGAAAGTGCGTTTTTGTAATAAAAATAATCATAATAAATATTTCAACGCTAATTAACACTCTGAGCATACACACAGAAGCGTACATTGTACGGAAAAGTGTCCTGATGTTTTCGAAATCAATGTCCCGAGTTCGTCCCGATTCAGCACTAATTTTGTCCTGGAAATTCCAGCTCGTATCATAAGCTTGTGCACTCATTTTTATACAGGTGGTCAAGTTATATCTCAAGATTTGAAGCTACGACAGTATTGGGACGCTGTGGGCACTCGTCGAATTATATGTAGTAGATGGTTTTGTGGTAGGTATTCTTATATAGTCGAATGTTCCCGTTCAAGTTTTCTATAGACCCTTTTCAAGTCATGAATATTAAGCTGCCAAGGTCAGAAGGTCCAATTTGTTGTACAGAAGTTTTTAGTCTGGAAAAGTTTGTTTGTCTTTAAGCGGCATTTGGTGTCTTCATTGGTGATGAATAATTTCGAATTTCAAATTGTTAGTAGAGGACATTTTTTTAGTTTGCATCTTAAGAAGATATCCTTTAGGTGGCGAAGGCCACCCCGCGTTTCTGCAGCTGTCTTTTGTATTCCCTCGACGAGGCTCAACAAAATGCAGCAGACGCTTATGACGAAGCTTGATTTTGGAACAAACATGACATGTTCCAAAACTAGTAGACCCCTCTCCGCTATCCTCGTCTTCCCAAAAGATGCGCTCTTGGGCTTGTGGGCGCCGCAAGGGCTGTCACTATACGAGGTATAGGATTAATCTTCGGGACTGTGTTTTTAAGTCCAAAGATTGTTAGAGGTTGCGAGCTGAAACACATTGCTCTCCAAACCCGCTCTTAACACAGTCCACTACTTCCAGAGACTGTAGAGAACGTAGAAACACTCCTAGAACCAATTCTTTGCGATGCCGATCCGAGATCCGTTGGGGTTTTCATTCCTTCACTCAAAAACCGACGCCGCTAAAGTCGAAGTTCCAGGCCGGGAAACAAAAAGAAACAAGAGGAGATGAGGTAACATTGAGCCTGGGGAGAGTAGGAAGACAGATTTTTTTTTTCTTTTGGTGACCGAGAAAGAAGGAAACCAGGAGCGGCTTTTGGTTCATTTGACGCTAGTGACACGCTAGGTTAATCGTCTTCAACTTCTTCCCTGCATTCTCTGATCCGTAAAACCTGAAATCCAATAATAATATTATTTTTTACATGGTAATTTTTATTATTAACCACAACTCGCGGGCGCAAAATGAAGTCTTTCAATTCGTTCAGCTGCTGTGCGCTGACATTTGCTTTTAAAACATGCACTGCCACGCCGTCGGCGCTTCAAAGAATACAGTATATCGGTACATAGTAGGAGGCACGATGTCTGCCTTTTATCTAGAAATTTTAGTCAAACCCACTTGAAGGCCTTTGACTGTGACAGGGTGTTTTTTAAATAAATCTGCTTCATCATGTTGTAGGTTCCTGTGGAAAGTATCGCCAAACGAATGAAAGGTTTTTAACGCGCTACCCAATAAAGGTAGTTCCTTCCACGAACCGGCGATCTCTACGTATGTAGTACGTACCTTTCTCAAAATGCCCGGCTGTAGCCCGGCGTCCGCGTGTCCTACTGGGGTGAAACTAGTTTTTGTTTTCTTTTTTTTTTTAATCAAAAGGCTCATGCCGTAATGCATACAAAGTATGGTTGTAGTTTTCCTGTACAGGTACGCTTCCGTACAAAGACACTCTCATCATTTTTGCACATTATCCCTGTATTATAATCACGGATCGCGGCTTTTAATGCCACATTATGCCGAGAGCAAGTAGCGCTGCTTCTGGCACAGGGGTTGCGGTGATGTTAGAACGACGCCGAGTTCTGATTGGCTTTGATTAGCGGGTAGACCTTGATGCTAGATGCCTTTACGTCTACCCACTATCCTTCGGATCGGAACCCGTCAGAGCTCGGCGTCCTGAAGTCACCGCAACCGCTGAGCAAGAAGCAGACGAACTTTCGCTGCGCATCGATACAAAACCGCTGTAGCCCCGAGAAAGTAGTTCGGAGACCGCGTTTCCTTATTTCGTCTGGAATAAGATCATTCTGCCTACAAAAAGTTTTGTTTTGGTTCTTGGCATTTTAAAGAGAATCCAGAGCAGCGGATCGTGTTTCCCGAGCTCCTCAGTTTCCAGCGCGCCTATCAGTCCTCTGGAAACTTGATCCTTGTTATGATAAATTAACGGTCTGTCCTCTTTTAGTTTTTGGTCCGAAGTAGGTCATGTAGATTAACGCGGCCAATTCATTTCGATATCGGTCAAGGTTATGGGGACATCGCATCTTGTTTTTCCAGCTTGCAAGCGTGTATCGTCGACTCGCGCCAAGATTTAGAGCCCAACCGGGTGGGTGTTCAGCAGAGTTACCGTTTCTGTGGATCCTCAATCACCGACAGAGCGTCCGCGTTTTCGCGAACAAAACAGGCAACAAGAGATTTTTCGTTGACAGGTCATCACCGCTTTTTTATTTTTACATAGTTTCATGGGGAGTCTAGACGGGTATCGTGTGCGTGTAGTAACTTTCGTTCTGAGACCCCCGTGTCGTCCATCGTCTCAGTATAGTGACAAGCGCGTTGTCTCTCGGAAGCTTTATGAAGTTTGCCGCCGTTCGTTATCCATCATGCTATACTGACGTCGTGACTTCCGTTTGCTCGTAAAGAAGGCGCTTCTCTCTTCTTTGAAGGTCAGAGCTGCTTTACAGTGTGTTCCTAAAACGAAAACCTAAACGCCGTTAATATGGGAAGTGCGTATAATTACGCTCTCGGTTACACATAGACACATGGTCGCGTCTATATCAAATAATCGCGTCTTTTTCGAAAACAAAAATGTCTCAAGACAGTTTTTTTTGAAGACACGGGGTTTCAATTTGCAAACTAAAAGGGGTCTGTTTATGAAAAAAACTTACCAAAAACGAAAAACTAAAAAGGTTTTGCTTTTTCAACGTCGTTTTTATCGACATGGAGGTTGAGCTTCTTTTTGTTTGTTTTTGAACTTCTTTGAAAGGCGTAGGTCAGAGCTTTTATTCTACGATGTAAAGCCCTGCGTGCGCCTTGTGAGACCTTTCTTCGTGACTTACCATATTGATGTTTCCTGTTTCTGTGCAAGTGAGGGTTGTGAAAAATGGTGCAATTCACTTATCTTACTTCCGCGTGGAGTACCACTATGTAATAATTTTACTATTTTCTTTGTTAACCTACCATTTAACATAAAATTATCTTGTATTCCGACGTGTTTCAGGAAAGTGGAACACTGACCATTTTTGTTAATTCTAAACCTAACTAATATTAGTTCTGTAGACGCATTCATTTCAGAGTAATAGGCGGATTCACACCGGAATGGAATTGTTACATTTCTTTCCGCAATTATTAATTATCATGTTCACTGTTAACCAACACCTTTTTTATGTTAACAAACTAACGTCTATGAATGGTGGTGAATAGATATTTATAGCAAAAGCAGCCAACGTCATTGAGCACTAGCCATCAAGAACAGCGACCATGAGGGAGCCTAAGCTATGAACTTCTACATTGTGGTACTGAACAAGAAAGCCGTTTGTCCTCAGAGTTACAAGCAACGCAGCTGAGAGCATAAGTATACCAGTGATTCAGTCACCAGGCCAGCAAGCCGGCGTTCTCCAGCTGACAGCATAAGTATACCAGTGATTCAGTCACCAGGCCAGCAAGCCGGCGTTCTCGGCCATGTCACGTGTACACCGAGGATTGGTCCGGACGGATACTAACATGTGGACAATGTTCCGCTCTTTAACGTTTTTCTCTAGAAGTCACTTCTCTTGAAGTTTTGTTTTCACAAAATTGCATGAGTAGGTAGCAACTTTGATCGGATGTTGGCGATTTACAGATGAGCGTTGATTACGTTTCGTGAGTATCAAGAAGAGGTCGCATTGTCTAGTTCTCCTTTAACACTGACGTCCAGTATCAATGGCTACAGTAAACGATAACTTAACAAACGCACGGCGTGGCGAGTACCGAACATCTCACCATCGCTCCACCGCCCATGAGGCAGCGAAATTTGCCTTTAAGAGCGCCGAAGAACGCATTACAAAGAGTGGAACATGACGGTACCTCAATATCCCGAGAGATGGGCCAAATAAAATCGTCAGCAAATTGGGTGAAAAAAGAGGTAAGCTAACTTTTAGTGTGCGACTTAAAAAAAGGGGAAGAAATGCTAGTTCTAGATTTAGTGATCTGCGATACTTGTGATTGCTGGGAAGGGCGGTGAACCAAAAACGACTATCTTTCTGGAGTCAGCAATGTTCGCTTATCTCCCGTCTTGGCTAAGTACGGTAACACAATTTTCACCGCGGTCATCGTTGGCCAGGGCCCTGGACTACTAACGTATGCTATCTCTCGGTGTTTAAAAAGCCAGAAAAACCAAAGGGTGTTAAATATAGATGTGGATTATCTTTCGGGGTG